>VZRW01003774.1:25342-52312 GCA_013398125.1 Aegotheles bennettii | reverse complement strand
CCCCACCCCCACTACCCCCTTATCTCTTTGGTCTCCACTTGCTCAAGAGAGACAGCAGAGCAGATAGCTGTAGGATGGAAGGTAAGGGTCTCCTATGGGGACAGGATTCAGTGGCCAAGGAGAGCTCAGAACTCATTCTTTCATATTCTGTGTGCTTGTTTTTGCCACCAGATTTTTTCTGATGACTACTGTGTATTTTCCAATTTACCAGCAGAACGTAATTTCCACAGGAAGTGGTTATAACTGTTGTGCTTTGCACTGCAGGCAGAATGGGCTGAGATGTATATTCTGGACATACTTGGTGCATATTCATAACAAATCCTTAGAGATATTTAAGAAACAATTTTTGTGTCACCACTTACCTCTCAGTATTGTTAGAAGTTAAGCAAAAGACAAATTATAAGACATTGTAAAGCTATGCTTTTATTCCTAGAGAGGTTTTTTACTTCAATAAATCTCCAAGACTTTGGTAGTATATGGAAGTTTGCAGTCCAACCAAATGTGAGTATAAACAGTAGTTTGATATTCTGATTACCAGAAGAAAAATACAGTAAAAAATAAAAGTATCTGTCATATTGAACTAAATGGCTGAATACAAATCTATTTTTATTTTAAAGTGACATGCAACAGTGAAGAGTTATCTCAACCCCAAATATAGAAAATGCAAATACATCACAGAATCACAGAATCACAGAATTCTAGGGTTGGAAGGGACCTCGAAGGATCATCTAGTCCAACCCCCCTGCCAGAGCAGGGTCACCTACAGTACATCACACAGGAACGCATCCAGGCAGGTTTTGAATGTCTCCAGAGAAGGAGACTCCACAACCTCTCTGGGCAGCCTGTTCCAGTGCTCCGTCATTCGCACAGTGAAAAAGTTTTTCCTGATATTCACATGGAACCTCCTATGCTCCAGTTTACAACCATTGCCCCTTGTCCTATCATTGGTCGTCACTGTAAAAAGCTTGGCTCTATCGTCCTGACCTTCACCCTTTACATATTTGTAAACATGGATGAGGTCACCCCTCAGTCTCCTTTTCTCCAAGCTAAAGAGACCCAGCTTCCTCAGCCTTTCCTCATAAGGGAGATGTTCCACTCCCTTAATCATCTTAGTGGCTCTGCGCTGGACTCTCTCAAGCAGTTCCATGTCCTTCTTGAACTGTGGGGCCCAGAACTGGACACAATACTCCAGATGTGGCCTCACTAGGGCAGAATAGAGGGGGAGGAGAACCTCTCTCGACCTACTAACCAGCCCCCTTCTAATGCACCCCAGGATGCCATTTGCCTTCTTGGCCACAAGGGCACATTGCTGGCTCATGGTTATCCTCCTGTCCACCAGGACCCCCAGGTCCCTTTCTCCTACACTGCTCTCCAGCAGGTCAGCCCCCAGCCTGTACTGGTGCATGGGGTTGTTCTTCCCCAGATGCAAAACTCTGCACTTGCCCTTGTTGAATTTCATTAAATTTCTCCCCGCCCAACTCTCCAGCCTATCAAGGTCTCTTTGAATGGCAGCACAACCTTCTGGTGTGTCAGCCACTCCTCCCAGTTCAGTGTCATCAGCAAACTTGCTGAGGATACATTCTGTACCCTCATCCAGGTTGTTGATGAAGATATTGAACAAATCGTGGAATGTCCACCAAATGACAAATACCAAAAACCCTATGTCAAATGTGAAACATTTTTGTATTTATAGATTGAATAAAAAAAAAAAAAGAGAGACAAAAAAATGGCTTGCACTACTGAAGGACACTGCTGGCAGTAGACCATAAATTTAATTAACTAATAGTTAGATCAGTTAATGTGTGATATAATTCAAGACAACAAGTTTTGTTGGAGGCTAATTTAACCATAAAATATGCTTAAGGAATTAATGTATAATGAGAAACATTTCAAGGAACTAGGACATAATGAGTTAAAATACATAATATATAGATATAGAAGCTTATAAAGAACATGTACAAAGCAATGCAGAAAACAAACCACACTCTCACAAGCAGAGTATTAGATAATGCAAATGATCCCAGTGAAACCACTGAATATGCTTATAGGTTTTTTAACACTTAATGTAAAAGACTGCTCAGAGAGGTATTTTGGGTCACTAGTTTACAGAGAAAAAAAATGAAAATGTAATCCTTTACCCTGCTGTATTGAAAATTGTATAAGACTATTGAAAGAGTTGCAGTGAAGTTTCAGAAACTACCTCTCCACTACTTAAAATAAATTGGACAGAAATCTTTGGTTTCTTGAGTGCGGTTACAGTATATTAAACCCTTTGTAATAAAAAAAGAGGTGATACACTGTTTAAAAATGTCTGAGATATTCAGCTGGACTGCCAACATATTGAATGACTGTAGATTTTAATAATAGGCTCCTGATTTACAGTCCAAACAAACAAACAAAGAAACACATAAAAGCCCAGATTTTCTGACCAAGCATTAGCTATTTATTAAGATAATAATGGCATCTTAACATTTAAAAGCAAAGGCTGTGTTTCTGGTGAGAACAGTTGTTTATTGTAAAGCTTATTTCATACTTTTTGCTATATAATTTTTGTAGTAGAATATATTCAGAAAATCCATAGACACAGGAGAACAATTTACAGTTTTTATTAGATTGTATTATATTCAAACATGTGTGTATGGTACTGTTTGTGGTGATTTCAACGCAATCGTTACATTCATATTAGATGTGGATAAATATACAAACTAAAGTAAAAGATATGCCTGCATCATTACCTGGCAGTCAGCTCTTTTTTTGAAGATTGATAGAAGCTCTCATTGCTAACATTAATGAGAGTCTTCTTCCTTTTTATATGGCTGGAATCTGGAATAGAATTTATATCAGTTAACAATTAAATAGATATCTGGAAGTACTTCTGATATTTGGAGTTAAGTGATACACTGGTCATTGGAGTTATGATGTGTTAATTGAGAAAGCTGAAAAGTTATTTGTGAGATTTTCATACTACAGCCAAATAGTAAAGATATGAAATAAGTAAAGATTATATGAGTTTTGCAAAGTTTCCATTATTTTGACAGAGTACAACTGAAAAAACACAGGTCTGTATAGATCACAGTCCAAACTTGAATAAGTTCTAGAGATGTTCCAAATACAAGACCCGTGTCACTGACACTGTTCTAGAGATGACAAAGTTGTTGCATATGCTCTTTTATAATCTTGTGACAAAATTAAATTATGTAAGTAAACTGCTGAAAAATGCAATTGCTCTATGCAGGCTTTGTCTTGTCCCATAGAACTAGTAGTGCATCTTAGCCCCTGGGTCCAGATGAGTGTTCTGACCACTTTCTCTCTTTGTGCTGACGGATGTAGTATGTGACAGTAGGACTCTTCCCCCTTTTTAATGGTTTTTATCTGCAGGAATAAAACTCACAAATACGTATCATAAGTAATACACAAGGTTTTACAAAAGGAGATTGGCCCGCATGTTTGGGAATCAGCAGGCCACAGTATGTCACAACATACACACACTGGAGGAAGTCTTACTAGTGCTTTATGGAGTTTGAAACTGGTCTTTACCTATAGAAATGCATTTCTCCTGTAAATTGGTCCGTGATACTTCATAATAAAAATTAAATGTCACACTGGAAATATAAGTCAAGAACTATTTCCTTGTTGCTAGATTTTTTATTTCTTGAAATAATATTAGGCTCAAAATCAATGGAGACCCTAAGTTTCACCTAGAGAGTTAGAAAGATTCACAAAAATATCTGTGTGGAACATAGTCTATTCTCATTATAGTTTATTCCTTCTCTTTAAAATTAAATCAGAGATGAGACTAGTGGTAGTGTCTGCAATCTTAATGTATGCTGAATCAATAACTTTTATGATACTGAATTCAAAACTATCAAGAGAGATTCAAATACAGAATAATTCTCATCTTTGCCATCTGAATTGATGGGGACTGAGCCTTTATGACTTCTAAATGACACCATTTGAGCCCATATTAGTGACTTTACTTGAAAGGAATATTTAAGTGGATATCTATAATATGAAATACATGGCAAAAGAATCTTCTGAGACAAGAAGATATATTGGAGTTCATGTAGCATTTCTAAAGAAAGTGTTTAAATCACCCAAAGGAATTGTGACTACTTTTGCACTTTTCATTTGAGAAAGAGACACAAACATCCAAAACAACTATCAGGACTAGTACCAGAATTTTCTGAATCCAGAAGAGGACTTATCCCATGATTTTAAAGTTATTAAAGATCCCAATCGTAGAAAATGCATGTCATCTTTAAAATCAAAGTCCTGAAGGGCATTTCTCACCAGAAATATCTTTGAAAATACCACGTCTAAAACTCAGTTTGACAGGGTGCTGGTCCATATCATCTAAACTGTAATCCTACCTAGAAGGGTTAGATCAGATTATTTTTGAGGTCCTTTCCAGGCTGGCATTCTATGATTCAATCCCACTGTCTATATCACTGTTGAAGATATTAACCAATACTGGTTTCCCTGTGGATCCCTGAGGGACACCACTTGTCACCAATCTCCATCTGGACATCAAGCAAGTGACCCAAAATTGATCAAACGAAGTATTCCATCCCATAAGTATCATGCTCGGTATAAAAATGAAGGATAACAGGGTCAAGTTGGTTTTTTTTCGTCTATGACTGGTGTCCTAGAAGGGTTCTGTTGGTCATCCCATGCCAGAGGCCTACTCCTCTGCTCAGCTGAGATTGTAGAGTTTCTTGCTAGAGCTGTTGTGCTCACAGTGTTGGCACTCAGCTTTCATTGCTAGAAGTGTAAAGCTCAAGGCTGCTATCTAGGCTGAGTATAGCTTTGTATCTTGCATTAGCCTTGGGGGTCATGTGAGTGTTATTGGTGGGGAAAAAGTGATACTGATTTTGTATAAATTTGTCTATATTTGTATATATCATTAAAGCAGTGCAGTTTAGTTTCCAACCTATAAGTCTCTCTCCCTTATTCTCTCTCCTTTCCTTTTCTGGGAAAGCAAGGGGACAATAAAGAGTATCTGTCATTTGTTTAATTGCCAGCACAACACTAAATCTTGACATGTAGTCACTCCATTCTAGAAGGCCACTAGGTTGGTCAGGTAGGACTTGTCCTTGGTGAAGCTATGTTGACTGTCTTAAATCACCTCCATCCTCCATGTGCCTTAGCACAGTTTCTAGAATGATCTGTTCCATGACCTTCCCATCCACAGCACAATGTTCACTCATATTGAGCTTATGTTTCACCAAGACCCCCAGATCCCTTCCCACAGAGCTACTTTTCAGACAGATGGATCCCAGTCTGTGCTGCACTCCTGGGTTATGTTTTCCCAAGTGCAAGCCCTTACACTTGTCGCTGTTGAACTTCATAAGTTTCTTGTTAGCCCACTCTTCCAGCCTGTCCAGGTCTTCCTGGAGGCTGGCTCTTCCTTCTGGAGTTTCTACTTCCCCACTCAATTTGGTGTGATCTACAAACTTCATCAATGTGCACTTGATCCCAATAATCAGATCACTTATGAAGATATTAAATAGTGTTTGGCCCGATATCGATCCCTGGGAGACCCCGCTCATGACCGGTTGCCAGTTTGAAAAAGAAATATTTACCACCACCATCGCTGCACCCTCAGCAATTTTGCAGTCAACACCAAACTGAGTGGTGCTGTTGACATACCTGAGGGAAGCAATGCTATCCAGAGGGACATGGACAGTCTCAAGATGTGAACATCATGAAGTTCAACAAGGCCAAATGCAAGATCCTGCACCTGGGTCGGCACAAACCCCGTTAACACTACAGGCTGGGGAATGAAGGGATTGACAGCAGCCTTGCCAAGAAGGGCTTGGAGGGGGGACTTGGACGAAAAGCTGGGCATGAGCCAGCAATGTGCTTTATAGCCCAGAACGTCAACTGTATCTTGTGCTGCATCAAAAGAATCATGGACAGCAGATCAAGGGAGGTGATTCTGCCCCTATACCCCTCTCTCATGAGACCACACCTGAAGTGCTGTGTCCAGCTTTGGGGTCCTCAGCACAGGAAAGGCATGGACCTGTTGGAGAGGGCCCGGAGGAGGGCCACAAAAATGTTCAGAGGGCTACAACACCTCTCCTATGAAGACAGGCTGAGAGAGTTGGGGCTGTTTAGCCTGGAGAAGAAAAGGCTCTGGGGAGGCCTTATTGCAGTCTTTCAGTACATAAAGGGGGCCTATAAGAAAGATGGGAACAAACTTTTTAACAGGGCCTGTTGTGATAGGGCAAGGGGTAATGATTTTAAACTAAAGAGGGTAGATTTAGAGTAGATATAAGGAAGACATTTTCTATGATGATGGTGCTGAAATACTGGAACAGGTTGTCCAGAAGGGTGGTAGATGTCCCATCCCTGGAAACATTCAAGGCCAGGCTGGATGGGTCTCTGAGCAACCTGATCTTGTTGATGTTCCTGCTCATTGCAGGGGGGTTGGACTAGATGACTTTCAAAGGCTCCTTATAACCCAAGCTATTATATGATTCTACGATTTTATGCTTCTACGATGTTCTATCATCATATTTCCAGAAACAGTTGTATTTAACTTTGAAATAACTTATGAAAGATGACAGAACTGTTAATCAGAGCTACAATGATAAAAACTAGTACTGGGGTAAGATTTTCTCATTCACCGTATTCACAGCTCTTTCAATAGTAGAAGGTTTGCAGGTGGTATTTCCTACTTTGTAAATGTAATGCTTGCCATGTGGTGGTGACTGCGATCTTCTATGACCACTGTAGTGACTGATAACACATTATGCTTTTTTAGATGGAGTATGCATCAGGGAAGAAGTTAGGATGACCTCATATTGAAGATCAGCTTTACTAGGTCAGATTCTTCAGTCATTTAAGTTAAAATTTTCCTCTCGTCCCCATACCAGGACTGGATATGATTAGGTCCTGGATAATTGCCACCAGAAGGAAATAAAGTGAATGAGCTGTCAAATTATAATCACTCTTCAAAGAAAAAAATTAATGTATTTTAGAAATTAATTTATCCAAATTATAGTAATAAAGATTTCTCCAAAGATTTAAACTGAATATTTTCATATTTGTTTAAAATTTAAGAACAATGCATTTATAAACTAGGATCTGTTTTCTCTACATTCTGAAATGAATTACATACTGCAAACTTTAAGCTTTTACAACACCTATTAAATAAAATTCTCCACCCAGACATTTTACTGCAGCTTTATCTCCTTACATTTTTTCTCGTTACTCAATATAATTTCATCATGTCTGTAATGATAAGGTTGAAAAAATAACCTTTATGATACCAGATGGATTCTAATTCTCAAAAATTTCTGGTGATGGCACATTCATATTGACATTTTTACTGACTCCATTTATGACAGACTGAAGGTGACGAACAGGCCCATGCAAGAGGTCACCTCGTGTCAAAGCTGGTATACAGTCTGTCAAACACGGTGAATATAAGGCTGCTAATGAGGAATTAACTAGACAGAATGTGGCCATTTTACTGTTTTCATGCAATCCAAATGTGTTAAACAATGCTAATCAGGTGTTTATTAAGTGAAACCATTATACCGAACTTGCTGCAGAACCTACCATATGTCAAAGAGGTTGTAAAGTATTATTCATCAGATTTAAAGCTGATTAATAAGAGTCATTTAATAGTGAACCTTTCTTTTCTTAGCCTCTAGCTAAGCATATGTACCAAGGTTAAACTAACACATACATGGTTTTGAAAGTAAAGTTTCTGTTAAAAAGAAAGAAAAGCCTTAACTGTTCCATGAAAGTTCTAATAGTTGAAAAGCTTTCATAAGGAGGAAGCTGATTTTCTTTTATTTTCAGACAAAAATGTAACAAAAGTATGGCATACAAATGTAAAATGAAGAACACAAATAGGAGGCTATACACATTTTCAGATAGAGGAATAAAATTTATGAATACTAAACTTAGAAAATATCAGCCTTACTGCTCGCATCCATTTCACTGTTTCCTATCATTATCATTTACACATTATTGCAGTGAAATGAGGACAACAGAATCATCTTGGCCAAATCATGGAATCGAAATGTTGGTCAGGTATTAGGCAGAACCAATACACAGCTATCAAATATCTGTTATGTCCATGTCCAGAAGCAGTAAAGGTAGAGGTACTGAGGTAGCTGTAAATGTTAATGGTACAATAAACAGTGAAAGTACGAGCATTAAAATGCATGCTATGAACAACAGTAGGGTTCAGATAATCTGCATATGATAGCTGACATCTCTTCAGTAAATAAGCACTGAACCAAGAGACACTGATGTTATTTTAAACTTATTTTTATAAATAGGGTGGACATTACTGAGAAACTAGCAATAAAATCTCGTATTCATACTTAGTCAGGTATTTGTTTTGCTTAAATTAGAAGACTGAATAAAAGCAGAACTGTAATTAATATTCTAATTTCCAAAAATGAAAAATAGAGAAACTTAGAGGACTATAAATCAACTAGACAAAACGGCAAAATACTTGGAGATGGTGCCAAACCATGAGAAAAAGACTGCAGTGAAGTCTTTTAGATACAACCAGGTGATGGACCATCTATAAAAGGAAATGTAAAGGTTCCTTGCACAGTTTGTAAATGACAGAAAACAGAACTTTTCAAAGATCAAGATATAAAAGGATGAAAAGAACTACCAAAAGGCAAAATTAATTATTTTTAAAAAAAAACCCCACAACATGTATGATAAAACACAAGAAGTCAAAAAACGTTGTCACTTTGCAGAGAAGATGAATTAGAACTTAAAGTTAAGTATGGTGCAAAAACAGATGCAATACCTCAGTTTACAGAATGGACAGTGGTGTGCAATGTGGAGGTAAAGGATTAACTGATAATGTTGAAGGTATATAACTGTGCCAAATCTATTTGGACACATTCCAGACCAATAAATGTCCCCGTGAGGCTCTCCCACACTTTCAAGCCAGGAATACTACAGGAGTCACCATGTCATTTGAAAGGACAGCAAAACAGAATATCCTTCCTGTGATGAGATAGAGTGAGCTTTTAAAGTACTGGGCTGCAGTCAGTCTGACATATAATTTGACACATTTCATTGGAATATAAACTCAGAGCTTCCTAATGAAATGTGCCAATTGTATAAGGCTGGGTAATACTGCCAATATAAGATCAGAATATCATATGGCAGGAAATAACAAATCAGACTGGAGTAATAGAAATGGAATGGAGGAGTTCAAAGTACTTAGAGACTAATAGCTAGAATGACTGCTTACAGCAGTAAGATCATCAGCTGACAAAGCTGACCTCGCATCACAAAATACTTTGATTATGGCTTGGCATAAAATAACTTGTCTCAAAAAGAGAGAGACTGTGGACAGGGAAGAGCTAAAATAATTTCAGCTACCTCAGAGGCTGTTCTCTTGGAACAGTTGCAGATTAAGATTAAGATTAAGATTAAGAACACCAAATTTAGCTCACCCCATGTTATATATGCTCCTCCATTATTGCCACATCAGCATTATCAAGCACTCTATATACCTCTATAATCAGTTCTTGAGGCATGTGAGATGTCTTCATTATTACCTTTTAAAAGTATTAATTTTGTTGACTGTGACATAACCCTAATACGTGGGTGTTTTGGGCTGAAAAAGTCCCCCCTCACCCTCCCTCAAGTGGCCCCACCCACCTACTCTAGGTGAACCTGCTTTAGCAGGGGGTTGGACTAGGTGATCTCCAGAGGTCTCTTCCAAGCCCTACCATTCTGTGATTCTGTGATGGAGGCACAAGCTGTGGGTTGAGAGTTCTGTGTGAGCATACCATATGCAATCTAGAATAGATTAATCCTGAACCCTTAGTCTGGACACAAGATATTATTTCTAGAAGGAGATCTTTTTTAACCCTGGAGACATAGCCATAGAGACCTAAGTGTGCTAACTAAATTTAGGATGCACCAAGAAAAACTTTCCAATTAAGACAGACAATAATTTCTATATACTAGTCAGTATTCTTCTGGAATACTTTATTTAACTCTGGTCACTTTCTTTGAAAACCACCAAACCGAATTATCATTGGCCTAAATGAAAACCTAGTAAAAAAAACTTTCAAAAGTTTAGTTTGTGTAGTCTAATAAATTGAATACAGAAAAAATATTTGCTAATTCTGTATATGCAAGCTAACAGAAATGGACACAAAAATGGGGGCAAGGAAATTGTTAAAGATAAAGCCTGTTGTTGCCACAAGAATTAGTGAATATGCATTAATTTTTAGCAAGGCTATTTTGAAAGTTAGGTAAAAATTTTTAGCCATTAGAATGAGCCAGATGGAAACAAAGTGCCAACTGATTTTCAGGAAAAGTTGCATCAATTTATAAACAGATTTATATGATCTGATGCCTGTAACAGCAAAACAACTAACAAAGAGATCACTTCTAATCCTTTGATAAATCTTCCGTGCAGTTTGATAACTTCTTAATAATCACATTTTGATCTTACATTGTTAAATATATATTTGTGAACCTAAATATCTGTAATTAAGACATTTTTTTGTCAATTCAGAATAGCTAAAAACTATTAGCATCCCCCAGAGTTTCTCTATCTGCAATTTCAGAGTAGGTAATCAGAAATAAATTTATGCCATTGCAATTTATTTTTTTAATATTTATTTTTCTTTGAATTATTTGGGACATCTTTATCCTTTTAAGGTATACAGGCAGTACTCACACCAGCGAAAAAGGAAGAGAAGTCCCGGATTATGGAGGGTTTATTCTAGGTAAATCAAATAGGAAAAAAAAATAACTAATGAACTTATTTTTCTTTTTCAAAAATAAAATACTACTCATTTATTTTGTGTCATCACCTCAGTTATTTCATAATAACAACAACATTAATCCAACTAAAACTCTATTAATTCAGTATTACTTTTTCCAGCTAGATCATAGAATCATAGAATATCTGGAGTTGGAAGGGACCCATAAGGATCATCAAGTCCAACTCCCTGCTCCCCTCAGGACAACCTAAAACTAAGCCATATGACAAAGAGCATTGTCCAGGTAGTCCTTGAACTCTGACAGACGTGGTGCTGTCATCACTTCCCAGGGGAGCCTGCTCCAGTGACCAACCACCCTCTCAGTGAAGAACCTATTCCTAACGTCCAACCTGAACTCCCCCTTGCACAACTGATCCCATCAAGATCAGAACTCAAGAAGTTGTAGAGACGTGTTTGAAATTTCTCTACTCTCTTAAAGAAAAATAAATTGATTAATATGGTCAGTAAGAAATGGTCTGGAAGATTTAATCCACATATACATAAGCCACTGTAAACTATTGGTCTCTGATGCTGCAGACTTGAAAAATGGATCACTACACAAAAACTACCCTTCCTTCCCCTCATACTGCTTTACCCCTTATATTTAGTTAAAAATTAATCTTTCATTATGTCTTCACAAGGAAACTGTCAGCTATTCCAGAGCAGCCTGGACACAGGATAATCTCTAAAGAGGCACAAAATCAGGGTCTGAATCCCCCAAATAGAGAAGTGGATTTGTCTTACTACTCACATCCAAGTAAATGTTCTTATATAAAATTACTGATAAAAGGTGAACTTGCCTCAATTATGCTATATCATAATAAAGAAATTGCTGTTGTGGAAGCCAGACTCACTTGCTGATAGTATCTATCAAACAGAGTCTATGACACAGGGAGAAGAAACAAGTGTTGAGCTCAAGATATAAAATCAACAGGGAATAAACTGAAACATGACAGGAAACCCAGGATACATCTGAAGTGCTTTTCAAAGTGCTGGGGTCTTTCGAATGATTAAAAAAAAGGTTAGTTAAGGCCTTAGTATTGCAATTTTTGCTGACATGAAGCCGCAATCCATTTTTGCATTGGATCTTTATTCTATAATTTTTTCTGACTTCAGTGTAAATCACTAAGAATCTTAATTTTTTTTTAATATATCAATCCAGATAACTTAAGCACTTTTATTAAAGGGATATCTAAGGAGCTATAAGAGGGATTGTATGACTTGACAAACAGGTTTTGGATACATGTAATTACTGTGATAATCCCCTCTACTTTGCTGGTGTGATGAACAGTTCTCTTGAACAATACAGGCTTTTTAATAGATACCAAATCAACAAGAGTGTTTGGATTTCAGAAGCAGATGAAGAGAATTCTTTTTGACACATTTTCATGTAACATGCTTATCGATTGTAAACTGAGGAAAGAATTTGTCAGAAAAGTGGGAGAAAACATGGAATATAATTTGCTTCTATAAGCATATGCAATTAAAGGAAAACTTCATGACAGCAGAAAAGTAATATGCTTATTTTAATATTTAATTTACTATAAATCTTATATATATTTGTATTTTAAAAGTCTTATGTGATGTGTACTGCTTGTTTGATTCTGACACATTGAAAATAAAGATTCATGAACAAAAGGTTGCAGAGTGTAAAAGCTGAAAATTTCCTTCTCTTTTTCCTGGAGAGAGACAGTCAACACAGCTATTTTAGAACAGAACCAGTCACAACTCATGACCCAATGAAGCCTTGCTGTACTGGGAGGAACAGAAGCAGGCAAACAGCTGCCTGCAAACTGATCCATTTTTCCACTTACTGTGCTTATTATGTTTGAAGTACCTCTCATCTAACACAGACTAAGACCAGGAAGATGAAATGCCACCTTACAACAACTAGTAGAGGTTTATACCCAGTTTTTCTCTCAGAAGATTTTTCGTCTATCTGAAGTGTTAATCTTAATGCCTATGATTCTTCATCTTGGAAAAACAGAAGGAATATCTGTTTACAAATTAGACAATCTTAAAATACAGTAAGACAATTACAAATGTATCTTTATATCAGCAATGCAAATGACATGATCTTTAGGTCAGATCTTTCTAAAGAAAGGACGCTTTGGTGCTAAAATTAGTTTGTTAATCTACAGGGAAGTTTAAGTGACAAATTCTCTGACATTTAGGGATATGAGTGCCTCAGGACTGGAATATGCTTCAGTTCCAAGGAGCTGTCTGAAACAAATCAAGAAGTGTCAGACAGTGAGGCCATAAATTAGTACAATTTATAATGAACATTCATATTTTCAAAGTTCTGAACAAATATTGACAAGATAATCAGAATACAATTTATAGCTAGTGTCTATTTTGTTTCTTAATAAAAGTTGAATTATTTAAGTGGAATACCATCATCCTATATGATTAAACATTCCATTTAGTCATAAAGTTTATAAAGGCTAACAGAACCTGATAATTTCTAATGAAGTATATATGGTAACAGTTACTAACAAGAAATCTATAGTTAGTGCAAACACATAATGATTTGTATTTCTTAAATCTAATATTTCTACCATGACACCATTGCCAGAAATTACTGAATAATATAACCAATATACAGTGGAGAAGTGCACTAATCTATGATTTTCCATGTGCTGAAGAAAAAAATCCTTTCTTTGCGACTCTTTTTAATTTACATTTTCTGAAAAGGCATCTCATAATGCAGTTATCAATGCAGATAATAAATGTTAAAAAAAAACCCATAAACTTGGATTGTGGCCAAATCCATCAGGTTCCTCTTCCAAAAGATAACTTCCCATAGTCCATCCCTGATGACAATGCCTTGAATATCTTTAACTTTTCCATCAGAACCATTTAGCGTAACTATTGCTTCTCTATAGCTTGAACATCACTACCATTGTCAGAACCAGGCAAACAAATTTATGATGATGTTCCTGGGAATAAGGAACTAATGCAAAGGGGATTTCTCTGTAGTTCTTCATTAACATTTTATTCATTACAACAAGGGAGTTATAAGAGTTTCCTTTTACGCAAATTGGGTCACAGGATAAAAAATACACTGCATGGAAACATAGTGTATTACTACATAGAACAAAAGATCTGGTTAATAAATTATGATAATGGAATTAGTCTACTGCTAATGCTGAAAGGCACATTTAAATATTGTGAAATTTGCTTGGAGAAGGGAAAGCTCTTGCATGTATTCATAAATTGTTTTTCTCCTTTGTGCCTCAGTTTCTATAGTACTTTTTTGTTATTTCCCTCTGAGGGAATGTACTTACCCTACTTTAAACATTTGCTTTGGTTTGTTAAAATGCAAAGGAACAATTTGAGTGTGTAGAAGATGAAGTTTTACTCTCCTGTTTTTCAAATGAATGCTTTAACTAAGTTCAGAGATACCCTGGGTCAATTCAAGCAGAATAATTCTGGAAATGATAGTGTGTAGAGTATGGACAGTGAAAATAAATAAGCCTAATTAAAAAAAATAAAAAATAATACGAATATCCTTATACATTAATGCCAATAAGATAATCATTAAGGAAACATGTGGCCCTTGCCATATATATATATTATCATCAAAGTTAATAAGTTTGTTTGTTTGCTTGTTAGAGTTTTGGGTTTTGTTTGGTTTTGATTCAATTTCTAAGATTTCTTAAATAAAATAGGCTAAATTCAGAGCTGGTTTAAATGGTCTAACTCTATTGAGCAAATTATTTTGCAACTACCTCATTAATTCAGTGATTACCCTCACTTTATTCATTATATTATCATAACTCCTTTTTGTCTATTTATGCAAAGTCTGAATATACCTAAAGGATGGCAATATGAAGACACTTACAAAATTTTCTTTTGAAAGGAAAATAAGGCAAGTTTCTCCACTTCCCCCAAAGTGAAGCAATCAGTTTTAACCATCTTTCTGGGCATGTCACTACGTATGCCAGCTGAGGGCATTCTTCTTGTCCAAATAGAAAGAGCTGCCATTTATTAGTGCAATATTTTACACAGAGCAATTTCTTCTCTAAAATCACAATTTCTTTCCTATTATTAATAATACTGTGACTAACAAGAGACAAAGCCATGAATGACTCCCCTAAAGTCACTTATTTTTAAAAAAATATTACTATTAAAAATTGTATATGTATGGATTACCTCAACCCCAATCTTTTTAAAAAGATAAAGAGAATTTTTAAACTAAACAGGAATTCTATCATTGTAAATCCCAAAGTGTCTTTCAGTAATTATTAAGGAATAAAGAAGGAACTTTGAAATGGAACACCCTTAATGGTATCTCTTACCATGTAATTTCACTTTCTTCTAAATCATCAGTTACTTTGTAAAGTCCACTACTCTGCTCTCCATGTCAGTATACTTACAGTTACATCTGTAAAAGGACCTACACAACTCCTCGCTACTTTATTTGACAAAATAAAAAATGTAGGTCAGTTGTTAACTCCAGGAGTCCATGTTACAGAGGTTGCTTGGGTACTTATGTCTACAGTATGCCCAGCAGTGCCATACAGGATGTTAGTACTGCTCAGACTCAGTGCAGTGTGACACCTTCAAGATAAAAGGTGGGGACCAGAAATATTGTGGCTACTTAATGTGGCCTTCAATCTAAAAGCTACCCTGGCATAGATAAAGTGTTTCCAGGTCAAAAACTCATATTGTCATAAATGCCTTGGTATAGGCTTATTTAGGATAACTTTTTAAGGAATGCCCAGAACTCTCTGCATCTTAATGCTACTGAACCTTTAGAGAGTACACGTGTTGCAACCTGACTGGCAACCCTCATCCCTCAGGTGTCAAAAAAATAGGATTATGAAACTTGACCTTGCATAGACTGCAGTTGCTGTACAGGATGTNAAAAAAAAAAAAAAGAAAGAGTAATTTGGTAAACTAATGGTTAAGCCCTAACCTATTAGCCTTGTATTAGCTCCAGCATGCAGCTGTGCTTCAAATCAGCAGACGTCAGAGTGACAGCAGATAGTTAAATTCTTCCCCAGAATATTCACTGGCACAAAGATAATTCTAAACATGAATGTTGCTATTTAGCTGATAAAATTATTTGAGCATATTTATTGTAGTGTGGTCTACAGGCAGAGTTCATTGTATTTAGTATTTAGTCTTCCTTTACTAAATGTGCTCTATGGAAGTGCAGATAGGGTCCAGAAGATATTTTTTTACTTTGCAGTAAAATGCTATAAAATGTGAGGATATTTTGAAAAAGGTACTCTACATAATGATATGCTTATTTTTAGAAGGAATCTAAGCAATGTGGATTATAGATGGAACTGTATAATTTTAAGGTAGTTATTTTTCAAGTGTGGTAAGATTTCAGAAGTACTGTTATGCCTCTCATTTCCTGCTGACTGGCTCTAGATAGTTCCCAGCTTAGCAGAACAGAAGTCTGAACTGACTTCTGGACACATCTCTCAATAACTGCTCAGGAAGTATAAGCATTTCACTTGAGTACTCTCAAATGTAGGATGGGGATTTGGCAGCAGGTATATTCTTTCTTTTCTTGTGATGAAGACAATGTGCCAGTGACAAACTTATTGAGGTAGATGTGTCTGGAAGGTTTGACTTTGGGTCAGTGTAGGAATTCAAGAAGGACTGTGACTCCAAGATTCAGTCTTTGTTAACCACAGGGTACATAAAGGTACCCTTTATTACTTTGTTTCTTCCATCCTTTCTTGGATTTGAATGTGAACAGGAAAACCCGAACTGCAATTAAATCCTGGTTCTACTACTGGAAATCAGCTGTATAAAGTCCTTTGTCCTGAATGTGAAGTGTGAAAAAAGGTTTTCAATATTTCTTCTTCCCCAAACCTTCTTACTTTTCTCCCAGTTTTCCAGATACCTACACATACAATATATTTAAAATAATTATTTCTACATAAAAATAACCATTATTCAATACCTAATGGAAAATTTAACAAATAGTAATTCTCAATCACAAAATGCACCCCCATTAGGAGTAGAACTTAGCTATGTATAAATGAACTCTGAGATCAAAGACCACTGATTCAAGAGCAATCATCCTTTTCAGAGCAGACTAGTGTGCATGTTAGAGCAACTTCTGTACAAGGCTACACTGAACTACAGGCACATGTAAAGTAATCCAAACTGGAACTGATGTTGGCAGCAGTTGAGGGATGATATTTTCCTGGGGATGAACTTCTTTTGAATATTTTTTTTCAAAAGTGCCAGGCATTAGCATTGTATCCATAGACTTTCTTTTCTCAGTTATTTAGATTATAACAGACTTTATAAAAATACAAATCTAGCACATTTCCTAGATTTTTGTTCAAATCTGCAAAACCATCACTAAGTTCAACAGTGAAAATATTGGCCTTTACCATTTTACAAAACTTGATGGCACTAGTAAAATTAGTATCTATTTTTATATTCAACTGCTTTTCTAGAAACTCAGTTTAGCTGAAAATAATTTTCTTATCTAAGTGCCAATTTAATCCCTTAAAGACAGTACATGTATCAATCCTTCATTAGACTGTTTTTCAGGAGAGAAAGAAAATTTAGAATTTTTTTAAGTTTTGAATGGTATTACTTTTGTTCTAAAAACATTGTTTCTAAAATTGTTCTAAAAACATCTAATTGCTCTAAAACCATACTAGCTTAGTAGTCTGTTCTACTAAATAGCTGTGCCCAGAAGCATTCTTTTTCTGGGTATGAGATCACTTGTTTGATATGGCTGACATCCTCACTATTAAATTCTCTTATGTTCTGAACAGCAGCAGTCAAATGTCCAAAGTAGCTGTTCTGAACTGTTCCTGACCTGTGCTGGCTCTCGGAGAGCAGCACAAACTTGTGTCAGCAATTTAGGAAGTCTCTAGACCATGTGGGTGACAACTTCCCAATGCAATTACTAGAAGGGTCAAACAGGGATGATTTTTCCTTCTGACCCACTGCTCACAAACAGGGAAGAATTTGTGACAAATATGCTCAGAGATGACAACCTGGGCTGTGCTGGCTGCTAGATGATCTATCTTCCTTAAAGGAAAGCTGGGAAGAAAAACATTGGGTTAAGACTATGGACTTAATAAGAACAGACTTCAAACTCTTTTAAAAAGTACTAGGAAATCCTTGGGGAAGCTGCTGGGAGAGAGGAGAAAGGCAATGAGGAGAGCTAATTGATTTCAAAAGAAAATGTGTTAGGAGATCAGGGACAAACTACCCTCATGCACAAAGACTGGAAACTTCGGTCAAAGGCCCAATTGGCTGGAAAGATATCTCCAGCCTTGGAGCCAGCCAATGGACTGACCTGATGTGGCGTTGTTGAGAGTCCTACTTTAAGCTGGAGGTTGGACTAGATGGTGGCATCTCCAGGAAAATACGTTTAAGAAAAGACAAAATGCCATCAGATGAAGAATACATTAGCTCTTCCTAAGCACAAACTAATGCAAATAATATCAGAAGAATTAAGATTCAGAGGGTTTTTTTCTAGATCTGATAGGAACTTACCATTTGAGTCCAGATTCTCACAGGTATTTAAGCCCCTTACTGTAGCTGACAATAATGAATTAAGTGCCTATCTACCTTTGATAATTTTTTAATTAGTTCTGTAGTAATCTGCCATCCTCAGATGGAAGCTTAATAGGTAAAAACCATCATAATTATATATATTAAATCTATTTGTTCACAAAATTCTTCAGATTTACTTGTCTTTCATTTTGCTTCATAGTACATGTGACTTTCTTACATTCAATGGGGTTTGACTCAAAGAATGGTAATTTGTAGGTGGAAAAGAATATTATATTTCAGTATTTTAACTTCTTTTTTTTTTAAATACCCTCTTCAAGACCACCCAATTTTATAGAATTTTTCTTTAGTGATTTTATTACCTCTTTTTACAGACTATCTGTACTTTTACTTTATGGTCATTGATTTTATGAGTTTCCTAATTTCCAGTTAGATAAAGCTGTTGAGAAATTCTGTGTGCTTGTAAGTGTAATCTACACTGCAGTCATCTTTAGGAAAACATCAATTGCAATCACTTACTGCACAGAAAACAATAAAATATTACATCTATATTTCCAAGGAAAGTGATCAAATGAACATCTTTTCCCATCTCTCCTCTTCAGTTTGCATATTTTGCTGCTTTCCAAAATGACCTTCATAACATTTGTAAAGAAGGAAAAATTATATATCCAATATCTGCATGTATTCTGAGGCACTTTGTATTTTCTAGAAACCAATATGTTTGGTAAAGCAACAAACTACTACAAAATTCATGAACCTCAATAAAAGTGGCTTGAATACCACAGTATATTCGACCAAATATTGAGGTATTGCAGCATCCATCTTTGCACAGCAAGAAATTTCTTTTTTTTTTTTTTTTCCCAAATGGATATTTCTCTTTTTATGTAAGAGTAAGAATGTAAGACTTTCCTTCCTGTCTTTGACACCAGGAATTATGAAGATCCTCTCTGGACAGTCAGACTTTGAAGATTCTTCAGAGGACTCTTTATGCTTACTTGAAATAAAGCATTTCTTAAACTACAGATTTTAAACATTTAGTCCTTGATTAAAGTGAGACACTAGTTACCATTTACGCTAGGTTTTTTATCCACAGTTTAGGAAGAAGTATTTCTAAATCTTTTTGCCTAATAAATAGATTTGTAAAATATATCATCTGTTCATCTTGCTGTAACAGTTCCAGACACAGTACTGTCCAGGAAAAATTTGCAATTCATTTTGAACATGTTATTGACTAGACTAAGAGCAAGAACTTTAAAACTCTAGGCTATTTCTAAATGGAGGCAGAGAAGTGGATTAAAGGCTTCTTTAGCACTATTGAATAAATGAGGATTTAGCAACTGATTTCTCTAAAACATATGTCAGTTCCTTGAAATACAGGATTGGAATGGTCCTCAAGATTTATAGAGACATCAAATTCATTTTTCTTAACTGAAGCAAGAATATATTTACATTGATATTTGTTTAATCTATTCCTTCAATAAAAAAGATTTCATGATTTCTAATTAATTGTCCTGTTCCAGTGTTTAACTATCCTTAACATTTGAGGAGATTAGTCTTTAAGAAGGTATGGCTATATGCTTACTTATAAGTAAGCTTACTTATAAGGAGATTTTAATATAATACTGTTTTCATGTGCCTTTTATAAACAAATGTGTACTTTGTGAATCAACATCTACCATTATATTCTATGAAATCATCAATAGTAATAGTACTGAGGATAATGGAGATTTTAATGTTAACTGTACTGACTATATTGCATGAATAAAGTTATTTGGGAAATAAACATCTACCTTTTGCTTTTCACATAATCATCAATAATAATAATGTATTTAAATAGAAGAGAAAAATAAAAATCCACTTCAAGAATCAATAATGTTGGTAATGATGTATGTAATAGAATATGGCCAGCTTTGACCCTCAGAGCTCTGCATAAGCAACTCATTCTGATTAGTAAACCAAGCAAAACACAATGTGGAAAATATATAGACAATAGTAACCCTAATGTTAACACGTCAAATAATATATGGAATTTGATTCCATCAGAAAGTTCTGCTGATACAATAAACTGGCTTCAGGACTGAATTTCAATCTCAGTAATTGATAAAAGAAATCTTTATTACAACAACATCCCCTGTTGCTGCTGAATGCATCCCATGTTTCCGCTTCAACACTGCTTTTTAGCTTCATTATATCTCACTTGTAAAAATTATATTTAACTCAGTCTTGTAGAGGTTGACCAGAGGGCTACCTGATTGTTGATTGACAGAGCAGCCCTCCTGGTCATCACACTCAGGTGCTAATTGTTTGATGATAATAAAGCTAAATGCCTAACAAGGGGGGGGGACCATAAAAGGCAGGGCTCGAGGCACCAGGGGACCTTCAGTGCCTGAGCACTGGGGGAAGGAGCAGGATGTGCTCTGCGAGTTGGATGTTGAGATACTACTCAGCCTACGATACCAGCAAGAACATCGAGTGCTGGGAAAGGAGGCCGGCTCTGCGCACCCAGCGCTCCGGGGCAGCTTGCTGCCAGATTAAGATTACATCGCCTAGCTTCGCCTGGATCCCAGACACATCGCCTTGCCTGGATCCCCAACAAGTCTCACATACGATTATTCAACTGAAGATCAATTTGTTGTTATATATTAAATATTGTTTATACTGTGCCTTATGCTTGACTTCTGTTCGAGCAAAACTGAAGAAAGATACTGTATCTTTGCTCTAAAGGCCAAACAACTGAAACTGAAATTATTTTATTAATGTTATTATGGATACAGCTTTTGTTATGTAACACAAAAATAATAACGTAATTTTACAGTACTCATTTTTGGTATTTTCTGTTTCAGGTTTTTGGTTTTCATTTGGGTTTGTGGGTTTTTTAACAACTATTAATTTTCAATCTTTTCAAATGAAAACAGTCCCATTCCCTAATCTGAAGCCAATAGGATAGCCTATAATTCTAGTTCAATCCTGTGTGATTTCACATTCTGGATACTAAGGTAGTTCCCTTTAGTGCACTCAGTGTAACAACCCTCAGAAAGACGACTATCATCTAAAGATATATCTAACTGATATTAAACTGGAAGTCTCATACAGATTAGTTTGGCTTTCATAGCATGTAAACAGCATTGTATTTTGGTTGCAATCAATCCTTACAAGTAGGTCATAATGAAGAACATATAAACTAGCTCAACAGGATTTTTTTTAATGGAATTAATTGTTCCTATTCAAACAGAGTGGTAGGATTTGAATTTATATTATTTTCAAAATTCACATTAGGAAAAAGACCTGGATAAAGGACTTCCATATTAATAGTAATATATTTTACACCCCCCCAAAAATTTTTCTGTAATTGTTGATAAATTCTTCGATACTTATATTTTATTTGTATTCAATTAAAAATATTATTAATTTCTTCCTTTAGAAATTATTGCTCTTCCTATATAAGAAAATAGAAACACATAGTCTGACCAATGAGAATAGGTTTTTGTACTCTCCAATCCAGCCTTTAGAATCCAGCAATAAATTCTTTGTTATAATTGCTAAATACTATGAACACATTCTGTCTTGTTAAACAAAATTGTTTTAACAGGACCCTAAAACTGCGTTATTAAACTTTAATACAAATGCTATTCACACATCTTAAATGTGTTATTAGTCATGTAGTCCATAGGAAAAAAATATTATTGTATGTTCTTTTAAATATTTCATCTGCTTCTCTTCACCCACTAACTAATATGTCATGCACTGAGGTGCCAGGTTTCCCCATCCAAAGCCAGAATGCAGGTCTTAGAAGTTCAAAAAACTGAAATACTAAAGAGGTATCAAATTCATGGGGAAAAAAAAATAAAAAAATCAGAATCTATTGATTTTTTCCTCTTTTCTTCCTCAGCCCTGTATAGTGCTGATTAACAAGACTGTTAAATTAAAAGCTGGTTTCCTTTGACCTACCTAGTGCGCCTTCTGCAGGGATAACTGGAAAGTTAAGCTGTACCTAGGTGATAACACAGTAAGTGCCTGTTTCCTCATCTTCTTTTTTTCTTTTTTTTTTCTTTCTTTTTTGGGTATCTTTTTGGTTTATAATATAATATAATTCCATTATTTTCCTCTCAAAATAAAGTAGCCATCACAAGGCTTGTAGGAGGTTTGTAGGCTTGTACAGCTTCTGCAAGTCAGTAGTCAAAACAGATAATTTCTATACCTCAGGACTGTAGTTGACATAATTCTGTAACTTTTTTTCAGGATGACAAGAAAAAAATAAACTGAATAGGGAATGAAATGCTGCATGGTAGTACATAAAGGCAGAATACAATTAGAAGATCTCATATAGCTATGAATGTGCTAAGTAGAAAACTTAAAAGGAAGATTTTTCACAAATTAATCTTTATTTTCCTTACTAATTAATAAACACCATGCTGTGAATAACTGGTGATAATGTTCTAATAAGAAAAATCAATAAATTTACACCCAGGGTCACCGTAATTGATGCCGCAGAATAGAAAAATGCATTCTCCATTGATCCGTTAGCAATCTTCTAACTAAAAATGAGAGGAAAGAAAGCCAATTACTGTAGTATGCCTCTGAAAATAGTAAGATTAAAACAAGCTAATTATGTGTTCTTGAATACTACAATTTTTGATGAAAGTAAGTAGAATAAGGGCATCATGTGTCTCCAGTACAGAGATAGTATTTTTTACTAATTAAAATATAGTAATTTTACATTTAACACCTCTTAAAGAGTAGGCAAACAAATAGTTAGAAAAATAAAACTTAAAAATCTCTCAGGATAAAACCTTTTGATGTTGCTGTGAACAGAGGATTAAATTGAAGAATGAAACAAGATCCTGGAGCATTGAAGCTCAAAGAATGTTCATACATGAGTAAACAACATTTATGGAGAAGGACAACGACCACACAAATAAAATCCTGGGAAAAGCTGTCCACTGTTTTCTGTTTTCCATAAGAAGTATCTAATATTCCTCCAAGTGATTCCCATATAGCACCACATATTCAGAACTGTGATGTCTTCCACTCCAGGTTTATTCATACTGAAGTATAGCTATAACTATTCAAAAATGGTCAATACAGAATTATGTAGAATGTCAGTAGCATATACTGCTCATTTTGGTCTCATGGTACAATGAGTCATTACAAAATCAAATTTCTCTTTTGCAGATGAAACAGGTACATAAACATCTTTAAAGCTGTTAATAAAATTCATTAAAATATTTGGAAGTAACTAGATTTCCCTTCTTCCTTTCATTTCTTACCGTAGACAAAATCAAACTCACTAGAAATGTAAGGTAAAGGAATTATTCAATACAATTTGAATGCTCTCACATCAACATGTATAAGTATTATGACTTCAAACACTCAATTTTAATTTGAGATATAGCATGCCAATTCAAAGACTAGATTTAATGAGATTCTTCACCTCCAGATATTGTCATGGAAGTTCATGGTTTAAACCTATTACTTTGCCACATAGATAACTCCCATTGAACCTATGCAAAACTTTGCACCATTCTTTGACCTAATTAATTTCCTCTGATATTGTTGGATTCTTTTATTTTGACCATACTCAGTACTCTACTTGGTGTCTTCCAAACTCACCTTTTTCCTAATATCTCAAGCCCACAATATTCAAGTTAAGGTCTGTTTTCTAAGCATTCTCAAACTAAACATGATTGGGACTCTTGAAATTTAAAGCTAACACCTCTAGCATATATTCTGCACTTGGAAGTCATTGGACAAAACCAAAAAAATTTAGAAAGTAAGGACTAAGTTAATCTTTGGACTTTAATTTTACTGAAATATCTAAATCCACATACACTGGATGTCGAAAATTGCACTGGTTTAGGTTCAGCTGTAAATTATAGGATATAATTTTCCCTTTAGTTTTTCAGCTATAAGATTCTCCTTTTGCATTTCTTAATTTTTTCCAGATCATCAGCTATCTATATTAGTGTTTAAGACACAGAGAGAAAATCAGTGTATTTGGAGCAGCAATTGAGAATAAATACTTACTACTACAACTGCCTGATAATTACTTACCCCATATGCTATTTTCTGTGTTTTTTAACCTCGGCACATTGTAACCTATTGTCACAACAGTTCCTTTACTGAGTGGAGGTGTGTGTGTTTTAAAGTGGGAGATTTTCTGCATACAACAAGATAGCTGTGGATTCCCAAAAAGATTCTCTGTAACCAGTCAAAAATAAATGTCAGGAAAAGATGTTGAAAAAGAATAACATCACTGTGGAAAAACAAATACTCTCACAGTGGAAAACCAATCTTCTGTATTTTACCATAGTCTTGTAAATGCGATTTTATTAGGACTTTCTTGGTCACATACTTTTCAGAGAAAGAGCTGAGCTGAAAGTTAAAACAGATGTAAGAAACTACATTTTGCCCTAGGCATGCTTTCACTAATTTTAGTTTGTTATTATTCAGTTCAGTGAGTTTGTTCAAGTTTAAAATTTCAATTAGTTGTGTAACTACCTAAAAAGAAGTATCATATAAAGTTGTTTGTGTTTTAGGGGATCCTTGTGCTGGTTCATAACACGGAAAGTACTTAACTCATGCTGTTCAAACATGTTTGATCAAACCTAGAGGACTTTACCCTAGGGGCAGGTTCTAGAAAGAATGCAAGGATTCACTTCTCTGCCATTGCATAGACACTGGCAACAGCCTCAGAAAGAATGAAAGCTGTCACTAGGGCTCTGTGAGTTATCATCATTTGAACTAGCCAGGAACATTCCTTTCAGGGTCCTCTCCTCACCCATTTTTCTACACTGAAATCACTATAGTGAAATGGTGAATAATAATATTCAAATTATTGTAGTTCTGGAAGAGAAAATAAATGTAAATACTCTGTGTTATTAGCCACAGACATCACAGAGTGACTCAGAAATAATTAAAAAAAAAACCACACCAATTTTTATTCTAGTGCCATTCTTCCTTTAATGTTATGTTGAAATACTTCATTGAAAGCTTAGTAGAACACCAAGTACCCATCACTATTTCAGATTTCAGTGACTGAAGCATTTTGAGTACAAAAAGGAAAATTTTTAAAGGTAAAGTGTTCAGTATATTCATTACGCACCCTGTCCTTAAATGCACACATGTAAAATCAAGGTGTATTATAAAATTGTGTTATACATTTTTGGCTTCACTAGCATTATATTCCATTATTAGTGTACTAAGGTAAGTATTTGCATTCACATATGCTTCACCTGTCTTTTTTACAACTGCAATTGTCATAAACCACTGAAGCCATCTTAGCAGCTAACAGTCAAGTAAGATCATAGAAAAGAGAAAAGACTGTTTGGGAAGAATAAAGAAAGAAAAAATGTTAATGTTAACTTGAAGTCAAATAATACTCCCTTCAGCTTTGCAGTGGGCCTTCTGGACTGCTGTCTTGATAATCTGATTTTTTATCTGTACAAAATATGTTTAAAATAAAACTAGACTAGAATAGCAGCATACACACATAGTTACAGGTGGGATTAATTTTTAACAATTAAATATCCAGTCTAAGTGTCGTACTTAACATAATGTTTTTATATTATATAATAATATAAGTTTGATTTTTAAGGAATAGTGAAAAGAACTGGGTGTCACCAGAGGGGAAAATGCAAATATTTTAGACATTTATTTCAGGATGTTCTGAACTACTAGTTGTAGATTCCACTGAGTATCCAAAGAGATTAATTTATACTTATGATTTACTTTCAGACAGCTGGTTGGTTGATATGAATTACATGCTTCTATTTTTTAGATGGCTTGAATTGAGACAAAAGGCAAGAAGGAGTAAAAATATGACTCTTAAAACACCTGCTGTCTTTGGAATACATATGTTCAACAAGTTACTTTTCAGCAGAATAAGAAAAAATGCAAAATTCACCAGCAAAGTCTATTTCTGAGAGATCTGATCCTTGAGATTTTGAAGTGATCAAAATTGGTCGTTGATATAAAAACCCAAGAAGGATTTGACTCTGTGAAAAGTCCAAAGTCAGGAGTTCCTGACATATATATCATGATATAGTAGTAGAATATGAAGGAGTTGGTCAGAGCTAAAAAAACTGATGCAATATTTTACTTGTTCCTGGTTTTCTGGGAAAACAGCGTCTGCAGATGTGTATTACACATCCACAACTTGAATACAGGCACACTCAAAGACAATATTCTAGACATGCAGAAGCATGAGCTGTATTTTCCTGCAGGCTGATTTGTAAATGACTAAAAGCATTAAATCTGCAAATTTGTTTCTGAGGAGATCTAGGTTAAACATATATGAAAAACATTTTGAGATCAGTTGAGCAATCTGGACATCCATAAATCGATGGGTCCAGATGGAATGCACCCACGGGTGCTGAGGGAGCTGGCAGAGGTCATTGCTAAGCCACTCTCCATCATCTTTGGTAAGTCATGGGCAACAGGAGAGGTGCCTGAGGACTGAAGGATAGCAAATGTCACTCCAGTCTACAAGAAGGGCAAGAAGGAGGACCCGGGTAACTATAGACCGGTCAGCCTCACCTCCATCCCTGGAAAGGTGATGGAACAACTTGTTCTTGGCACTATCTCTAGGCATATCAAGGATGAGGGGGTCATTAAGAGCAGTCAACATGGCTTTACCAAGGGTAAGTCATGTTTGACCAACCTTATAGCCTTCTATGAGGAAATAACTAGGTGGATA
>VZRW01003774.1:0-24743 GCA_013398125.1 Aegotheles bennettii | reverse complement strand
CTGCTTGAGAGAGTCCAGCGCAGAGCCACAAAGATGATGAAGGGAGTGGAACATCTCCCTTATGAGGAAAGGCTGAGGAAGCTGGGTCTCTTTGGCTTGGAGAAAAGGAGACTGAGGGGTGACCTCATCCATGTTTACAAATATGTAAAGGGTGAGTGTCAGGACGATGGAGCCAAGCTTTTTACAGTGACGACCAATGATAGGACAAGGGGCAATGGTTGCAAACTGGAGCATAGGAGGTTCCATGTGAATATCAGGAAGAACCTGTCTACTGTGAGAGTGACAGAGCACTGGAACAGGCTGCCCAGAGAGGTTGTGGAGTCTCCTTCACTGGAGACATTCAAAACCCACCTGGATGTGTTCCTGTGTGATGTACTCTAGGTGACCCTGCTCTGGCAGGGGGGTTGGACTAGATGATCCTTCGAGATCCATTCCAACCCTAGAATTCTGTGATTCTGTGATTCTGTGATCTTCAGTCCAGGGCTCTGCTGAACAGTTTAACAGATTTGAATTAAAAACTTGTTTATGACATAAAGTTGAAAACTCTGTTTTTCAGAAAACTGCTGATTCAGAAGGGCAACTGATAGGGCAACGAGTATATTCTTGTATACATTTATTTCAAGGAACCTAATCTAACTTAGGTCAGATGAATTACACATAAGATGTGCCCACTTCACTACATTGTTTAGAACTCAGGTAGTTAAATCCTGGTTTCAGAGTATTTCAGCATTTTGAACAGATCTTCTATACCCTTTGCTAAGTAGTTCTTTGCCAAAAAAATTTTCCACTCTTCATATTTTGTTCATCTTTCTCCTTACTTGGCCCTCATGCCTTGTCTTCCTGGAATTCTATTTCTATAATCCTTCCCTTCCTTTCTCTTCCCCTTCACACTTAGGTGGGCCTTTGTTGCCCTTCCCCTTCCATTTTCTCTCTCCTTTCCTCTTCCCCTTCCCCTTACCTTTCCCTTCCACTTCCTCTCCCCTTTCCTCTTTTTTTTTTCAGTGTTATCTTTCCACCGCATGCTCCTCAAGTGGGACTAATAATATCTTAGTATTTGTACACTCCTTTGCAAATGAGTCCCCTTCTTGATTAGTCATCCATTAGTTATAAGTAAAAAAAAAATAATCATAAGGAGTTGGAATGTGAGGAATAACGCTGGCTGTCCAGATTTCTACAGGGTTCAGTTAGCCATTCAGTATTCTAACAGGGTAAGTTGCTGAAAAGGCTGTCATTCAGTGCCTGTATTCTTATCATTTCTGTATTAAGGCAGAATCAAAATATTATATTCTAACTACAGTTAGGTAGTGAGTTTACAATGATTTATAAAAGGAAGCTGCCCCTTTTGAAAACATGTTGTATAATAAATGTCTGAACAATTTCCGTTCTTTATCATCAGTCCCAGACTATAGAATTCAGAGAATAGTTAATCAGTTCTGCTGCTCAAAGTATAAAATTGACATCTATTTACATTTTATATCCTTATGATGTCCAACATTCTCACAAAACCTGAACACTTGAAAATAAGCGTGTCCACATTCTGGATGCTTTCTACATAAAGAATGTACACACATATATTTAAAAATGGGGGTATATGTATCCTATTGTGGTTTGTGTTTGTGTATAAACATATATATTTGATTGCTGTTTTTCATTCCTTTACACATTCTTGTTCTTTATGATCTATTATTTCTTTCTGGCTATAAAGCAGCAAGTGCCAACACCTCTACAACTAATGAAGCATATATCTCTGCCTTGAATACATTATAGTCATAGAACTAAAGAAAGAGCATTTGGGGAACTTTTAATAGCAATGCAGCATGTGTTGCTCTACTAATATGTTTTAGCTTTGCTGCTTTTGTAATAACAATCAAGTTTGCTACATTCATGCTACAGGTGGGAACGTTTTCCTGTTAACATAATTCTACAGTACTGTACCTTATTGAAATACAAGGAAGAAAAATCTATTTTAGATTAATAGATTTTTTTTTTATAAGATGCAGTTTCTGTGTTCTAGGGTTTACCTGATTCCCAAAATAATGAAAAACACTAAAAAGAAGTCATTATGGCCTAAATCCTATTGTCCTTTCTCTCCAATTAAATGAAAAATATAACTTAATCTGATTCCATCTATTGATATATGTAAGATACATTTTTCACTAAAGAAGAAGAAAAATTAGAAAAGCTTAAATGAAATGCACATATTTTGTTCCTGCAGTATCAAAAACTTAACAAAAACAAATCCAAACACACCTACCAAAATACTTATAATAGCTGACTCCTTGTATAAAGTGAATAAAAATATTCTGGGGAAAATGAAGAATTCATATGAACTTGGATTGCCAGAAAAAAACTCATATCATTTCTCTCATAAATCCAAACAGGAATGAGTAGGAAAAAAGAAATTATCATTAATGGTATGAAACATGATATGTCACATTTCACACAGTAATTCAGTAGAATGAGGTAGAGAAAATCTCTAGTTTGAGGCAAAACATGCACCTATATCACAATCTCATACATGAAATTTGATGACATAAAAGGAAAATTACAATGTGCTCCCCATTTTTCTTTGAAATTTTTATGGAAAAACTCCCTTTATTCTATTTTGCATTGTACCTCCTACTTTCCCAACTTGAGAATTACCTCAATCATATTAAATTTCATTCTTGATAGAATAAATCTACTCCACTTTATCTGACAGACATTACTACTGGACATCAATATTTGTCAACAGAGAAGTATTTTTAATATTTCAATATTCATTTCTCTCCATGGACCTCAATGACTCAAATTCACAATCATTAATCTGATTGAAAATCTGGTCAAAGCCCAAAGCAACTTAATCAGAAATCACCTTCTCCTTGAAAATATTTTTAAAACAGGTTAATAAACATTCAAGATAATTCTAATTTTCACACTTTGCCAAACCCACTAATATTTCCAGTGCTGCCCTCTAGCACTTTGTGCCATTCACAGGCTCCAGGAATATTCATCTCACAAAACATATCTTTATAATTGACATTAATTAGCCCACTGATTGGCCTACCATATCATGCCTAGAGGTGGTCCATGTATGTCAATACTGAAGGAGATGAGGTGAAATGCATGCAGCAGAACAGTGTCACTATCCAGGATAGAGGACAAGACCTGTCTCCAGGGCATACTGTCCACCATGATAGTAAAACACTGAAATTTAAAATGGGAAAAATATACTTCTGCTGTATATGCCAGTTGTGAGTTAACACAAATGTCAGGAAAATGAATGCTTTATCTTGAGAGCCCTTTGAACCACTACCACCATCCCCACTGTTTTTCTGCAACTCTTGATTACATCCCAAGTTTAATCTTCCATTGCGTTGCCTGAAGATACTCTACCAGTCATGTTAGAGTCAATCTCTGTTTTACCCCACTTCTCCCCCAATAATTTCTGTACTTTCTTCTACAGTGTTAAGAAGCAGTGGTGATCAACCATCCTCTTACAGGTTGGCTATATGGACATTACTATCTCTAAAAAATTCATCAGTACTTGCTTCCACCACTAGACTTAAAAGAATTTAGCTAACAAAAAAAAATATTTTGAGAGACATAATAAAGGAGATATATTGTAATTGAAGATTAACACTCCACTAAATCTTTATTCATGTCTTTTTTTTTTTCTGAGACTTTAAACGCTTTAGGCCAGGGCAGATAGAAATCACTGAATATATAGTAAGCACAAAAAACAAGCAAGAAAATTAGAAGTTTAACAATAGAGTTGTGCAAAACAGGAACGTATTTCATGTGTGCCCCCTATTCTGACTTTGAGAGGACTCTGCTTGAAGATGAATTTATTTATGCAAAGAAGGCTGATACTTTTCAACAATACAGTGGGAATTTGGACTACGGGCAGCAGATGCGTAAGGGACATTTCATGTGGAACAGCTTGAGTGTTGAGTCTGCTTGTTGAGGCATGCATCTGTTAAAATAGATCATCAAATTTCACTATACTTCTACATGATGAGATCATTAGTGTACAGTACTTTGAAATAAATTTTCAGAAATTAAAGATAATATTAAAGTGGGAAACTGATACAATATTATACACTGTAATTTTTTTCTCTTACATTAAACGAAAAATCTAAGCACTTCATAAGAAAACTGGTAATTGCTATATGACTGGACATGAATTATATTTCTTAATTACTGACATTTCTGTCATGAATTGTCATGTCATGTTCAGCTCAGTCACATTAGTTTATAATGTGAGACAACAAACATGAAAATAACATCACAATAACCCAGATAATATGTCAGAAATTTTTAGGTAAAAACAAAATTTTTCACTCGCAGCTTGGACATTATCCTCCCCCCCACCCTCCAAAAAAAAGAATAATAAAACATTGAAATTGTATTTTTCAAAACTACAACTGAAACAATATATTTTAAATTTGTGTTTGTCTTTCTCTTTTTTTGACTGGCAGTTTTATATATATTTCACCAATAACAGACAGCTAAATGAATGTTTATAAACTAACAAGAAAAATAAATGGAAACAATTAAATGTAGCTTGTAATATTGAAAAGAAATTTTGTTAGTCCTCTTTTCATAATTCATTCAAGATGAGAAGCTGACATTCAGGCATAACATTTATTCTTCAGTGACGTCTTGGTTATATCCAGTTTTAAAGAGATACTGCTTAAAGTTCAAGCAGGTTAAGTGATCTAGTCAAGGTTATAGTGTGAAACTATGTATTGAATTTCTTTTGGATCATTGCACACTTCAGTTTCCTTGTATACCATACTGCTTCTCCATTTCTGTTTTAAATCAAGAATCAACCCAGCAGGGTATAAAGTATACCGGAACACTATGTACTGAAAAATGAGAGCACCAGATGCCTTGTGCAAAATGTAAAACCTGTCAAAAAGTATCATAGAAAAGTTATTTTTAAGAATGTTTTAGTATTTAATCTACTTATCCCATGGTTTGTTCAGACTTTTATAAAAGTTATAAAAGGAGATACTATAGACTAAGGCTGTTTGCTATTTGCAGGGACCATTTTGTTGTCAAATGGTAGTCTTTTCCAACAATTTTCATTGCTAGGGAAACAAATTAAAACATACTCAGATTGTGCCACATATGCTAGTATATCATTTGTAGAAAATTCTTATCTGCCCATTACTTTATTCTATTGCATTTTCTTCCCCCTGTCTTGGGGTAGTGGGCTCACTTTTTTCCCTTTTAATAAGAGCTTTGTGTTAAGACTGGCATGTTGAAATGCCTGACATGAGAATTCTCAAACTGTCTTAACTAGATTTTGGCATTTAATAAGCTGTAAACTGCTGAAGCTATTTGCAGATGAAGTCTCATTTTTGTCCATCAGCAGGGGGTTGGGAGCATAATTAATTGAGTGAAAGTTAAAAGACGGACAGCATGGTTACATTTATGCAAATATTGCAGGAGAACATCTAACAGAAAAGAAAAATAGCTTGTAACTGATTGGTTTGGTTTTGGACCAAAATCCACAGGGTCCATTTAAACATTGCAGATTGTGCATATGACAATTAAGACCTATAGTGTTGGGTTTTGTTTATATACTTTCTGCAATAGAAAAAATATTAGAAAAAGGGAACCATCAGTAACAGTCAAAGTTTCAAATCCAGGGAGACAATTCTATTTCTGTTTTAAGCTCTTTTACTGTTCATGAATGTTAAAATAGATTTTTAAAAAGGTATTAAAAAAATAATATGATGCATGTGCCTTCAACCATATGCCAGTTTCAGCGGTTTATTTCTTTTATTCACATCCCACTCATATGCATCCTGGTACACCAAAGATTCTATTTAATTAGTTAAAATCTTAAACCACAGAGATCAGGGCAGCTGCTAGAAGTATTAACCTGGGTGCTGCTTAGGGTGATCAGAAGCTTTTAATTTATTCTATTTTATATTATATTGTCTTGTATAGTGTTTTGTTGATTGTTTTTTTCCTCCTGGCTGTTGCTGTGTATTGGAATGATTCCTGAGTTAAAACTAAAACCATGAATATTTTCCCTTTTGTAACTTTGGGGCTTGTATTGTTTATTTACAAGACAACAATTGCAATCTTCTTCATTGAAGTATGAACAGTATTATGTACAGCAGATAAAACTTGCAAAGAGATTTTGATAGGGAATTTAAACTCTAGTTCCTCTTTTGCCCTTGATGTGACTTAAGCATCTTATTCCAGCATGGTAACAACTGGCAAATAGTTAGCTTTTATTAAGCAGAAAAAATAGTGTATTACTCTTTTACGCTATACACAAGGTGCATAGATTTCTGGTGATCTCAACGTGCCCAGATTTGGTGGATTCTTTCTATATTCCACAGTGTTGCCAAATATGCTAGAATCAGCTTATTCTAAAGTTTGTAAAGCATGGGAAGAATGTACTTTTAGGCAATAAAATACAGGAAACTTGATTCTCATTTATGTTAAGACTTCTTTATACCACTTGGTGATGCAAAGTGTTGGACATCTTTAGACAACACTAGGTGCTCTGTGTGGGGAACTGCATCAAGCATCTGCTCAATATAAGCAGTGGAAACTGAAAGGATACCCACTAACCATATTCAGACATGTTACCATATAAATTCTGTCTAGGTGTGCCCCAAAGAAAATTACAATGGAAAGCATTATTTACTATCTCATGATGTCTAAGTACTTCTCTTTGAAGTCTGCAGTTGTTTTTTATTCCAAGCATCATTCATAAATGAATTAAATTAATTAAACTTCTGAATGCAAAGAGGCATATAAACCAACATCTCACTGTCTACTCAAACGGCAAGCTTAACATCCAGAGCTCTATAGGTGTGGTTCTGAACACAATGTGAGAGTGATAAAAAACAATGTAAAGTACATAAAGAGGAGGAGATACTGTAGATCACTAATTTTAATCAGACTTAGCACTGAATTTAACTTTAGACTTCCCAATATATCAGAATGTTATTGTTGAATATGGAACATCAAACAGTTCAAAATGGTTAACTATTAACAAGTAATCAGTTAGCTAATGCATACCACCTAACTATTTCTTTGTCGGGTCTCTAATAGTTGTTGCAGTCCCACCAGTGACTAGAAGAGTTCTCATCATTGCATCCACTTAACAAAGTGGAAAATATCAAATATATCAATTTCTCAGATACAATGCAGGGGCCAAATAGTGAAGATACTGCTGCTGCCTTCAAATATTCAGGATAAATCAGTGTTACCTCTTTCTACATTATAATGTTTCCATTAAATTTGGTATCATAAATTGTAAAAAACATTTAGCTGATGAATATTTTCGATGATCTCTGCTATGCCTGAAAGTAATTATCTGTCTTAAACCATATATCAATGTGAAAAAAATAACCTACAAAATTAGATTATTTCCTTCTTAGTGCATAGATCATGACGGAAAAAGCTTTATTTTTTTAAACTTCACATGTATTTTCTAAAAAGACATAAAAACCCTTCTATATATATTTTTATGTTTGCCTGAGAAGAACAGCATCTGCAAGTTAGCAGCTGAAAAATTAGTAGTCATTTTCCATGAATTTTATTTACTTTGTAAAACTAGAAATTCTGTAAGGAACTTAAGTGGAAAGCACCAAAATGTACCTATATATTGTGCCTATTGCTATCCTCATACAGTTAATTAACAGTTCATTTTGGAGTCCAATAACAGATTTATATAATTCAGACATCATTCAGTAATTGGCTGAAGAGAAGGAAGAGAAATCAGAACTTCAAAATGGCACTTGTCATATTATCTGTATGAATTGCTTTTCCACTAGTATATTTAAATGTTTCTGACCCAAGGAGAGTAAGAAAAAAGAATAAACATGCATCTGCCTTTTACTCTCCACCTCTGTGTGATAAGTACCAGTTAAAACTACTGATAAGAATGGCAGTAAAATTCTAGTGGTTGTGATTCAGTCAAGCTTATAACTCTTTCTGGGAAACCTCATGAAACAGCAATTCAGTAAACATATAACCACTTCTAACAAAGTTGCCTGCCAAAATAAATCTATCAAGATGGATTATGTAAAGTTATATGCAGGATGTCATAAGCAGCATTAAATATTATGCTTATGGAATTATTATGTCCTTTACTATAAAAGTCAGAGTATTCTGGTAAAAATGAAGTTGACTACAAGTCATGATATTTACCTGAAGTAACTAAAAAACAGTTAACTCAGATGACCCAGTAGATATGCTACTCTTAGAATATAATTTTTATAATGATATGAGCAAATTAATTAAATGCATTCCCTCTTTGTTCTCTATCAGCGAACATCCTGCAGCAGAGGACTCTCTGTAAACTTGATAAGAATTATTTATTTATTTATTTATTTTATTATTCTATAGGAAACATTTTTTTATTTTTAGATTCTGCTTAGCCAACAGAAGAACATATATGGCAATATAAGAAAGATAATAAATGTGAAGAATACAATCCAGAGAACTGTTATTCAGTACCTTCTAATCTGCCATTTAAAGCAAGGCTCAGTAGATCCAGAACTGACTTCACACTCCATGTACTGTTGATTAAGAGAACTTCACTTGACAAACAAATCCAGGCAAACATAAGATTTCTGCCAATAAAAAACAATGAAATTTTGGATTATGGTGAATAATTAAGAAATAACGAACATTTTTCTTGAATAACATTTGCAAACAAGTACAAAGATATCAGACAGAAATGTCAGAAAATAATTTTTCTTTTTTATTCTTCTCAACTCTGAAATTTCATATATTGTCATGTGAATTTGAACAATAAAATTAGGAAGCTTGAACTGATATCTTGTGAGGGTCAGAGAAAAATTATTACTTCTTTTCAACATTAAAAAAAAAAAGGCCAAAGAGGAGGTTTTGTTGTATTTAGGATTTAATTTGTCAGGAATTTTAAAGGACCTGTAAACTCATATTCTGGTCTAATCTTAAATTTTAGCTATTGGTTTGCTCAGCTTAAGTTTGTCTGTGCATTTATCTATTCTGTCTTCCAGCCTTAGGTTTTATCTAGATTTATTTTTTCTGTGTGTTACTGTTGTTGTTTTCAATCGAGATCAATATATTTGGAAATGAATTGAAAGTTTTAATACAGAAGACTTATAAAAGCACATGTTTTTGTTTGGATTAAAATGGCTTTGAACACAACTGAAAACCTTACACTGAAAAATATTGCTTTTAATTAATGAGCTGCAGTTTTTGGTAAAACAGTAACAGGTTAAAGGAGTAGCACATCTGGTGAAAAGTTCCAACAACTAATAAATCTCTAAGAGGGTCTTACAAAAGAAGAATATACTGTATGCCCATACTCAGACTATATCACATCATTGGTGTAAATAGTTGTAAGTAATTGTTATGGTTGGAGGATTTTTTTTTTTTATCAGAATCACATTCCTGGTGAACGAATGACGCTGTGTCAACAGTGCAGTCTTTTAACTCTGTGAACATTAAATTTCAGTAGCATGCAAAAAGGAAATCACAAGGACTGCTATTCCCTTTCACTATTTATTCAGACAACAAAGTATATAGGCACAGGAAACTGAGCTTATTTTCTGAAGAGCTTTCTGATAGTAGACACCTTCACTGGGCACAAATCCCTGCACTTTACAGAATAGAGGATATGTTCTTTTGTTCACTAATACCAGATGCAAACAGGTTCAGTGATTCAGATTCCATTTCAGGCATTATGTTCATTCTAATCAATAAGAATTGTGTTCCTCTGTTTTAGAAGACTGATGTCTTATAAATAAGAAATTGGCTGAGAGTGACGTGTTTGGATACAATCCACAGTTTAAAAATGTTAGAGTAACTCTGCTAGTGTTTGTTGCATAGAAGGGTAGAAACTTTATGCATCTGGCTGAACCGTCATTTACACAGATCAGAGTCAGCTCTGGTATAAAGTTGGGAATAAAGCTCTGGCATAATGTTGGCATAAAAAAGCCATTATCCTCGTACTTCAGCTGAACTAACTTTTTCAGAAACATCTTTATTCACCTTGGATTGCATTATGAATCCAGACATCATTACACAGCAACCAAATTCCTGAGTTCCTCAATGCACTAGACATTTCAAACACTGATAAACTAAAACATTAAAACATCTGAAAATCACTTTGCAGGTGTAATTTTATTACAAAGCAGTTCCAACCTGAAATATGAAAATAACATCAGAAATTGTTGCTTTCCGCTCACAGCTATGAATTCTCCACTGCCACCATACCTGAAAAAGAAAAGCTCTTGGAGACAAATATGTTGAACTGCATTATATAAACATGTTATAATAATTCTGTTCAAATGTTTTATCTTTTCAAAGCATATTGTGCATGACTCCTCACATGTAATCTTCACATTAATTTTGCAAACTGGTTTTGGATATTTTACAGGTACATTTGGGTTCTATAGAAAAATGTTAAAATACTTATTGTGTATTCCTTAAAACAGAACTCAACAGAAATTATAATTCAAGGAATTATATTGCATCTGAATCTGTACAGGTGTCTCAGCATATCTGGAAACATTAAACTAGATTTAATTTTCATTGACTTTAGGAACTGGACTGAAGTAAATTGGAAACACAGCCACTGTGGGCTCCTGCTATATTGAATAATTAGAGAGATATAATTTCAAAGGTACTTTGCCCTGAGAAAATGCCCACTACCTCATACCATTCTTACCTGAAGTCTCAGATGATGATGTTCCTCAATTGAATACCTCATGCTGGTGTGCTGTTTTGGATAGGATGGATCCGTCTTGAACACAACAAAAAGTCACTACACCAGAATCCAGGAGTGAAAATACATCTTTTTCAGAAAATATAGCTTAAATTTCGCAAGATGATTCTCTGAAAGGGAAAACACAAAGTTAGTCTCCCTATTAAATAGTATAGGTTTTATTGATGTATCTTTTGTCTTCAACACACTGTACTGAAGTCAGTAGAACTTTGTGCAGCGAACGCAGCTCTTTGTGAATAATAGCTGTACAGTATAATCTACATGTGTATGTAGAAAATATTTGAATGACATACATGCAAGTCATACAGGAGACACAAATTGCTTAAGAAATGTAAAGGTACTGCTTTTGCAGCTACAAAATATCAAACTATTTATATGTTTCCCTTACTATTAAGAATATTGTAAATACTGTTCAGTTGTTTTTTGTTTCAAAGAAAATTAAATTATTCATCTTGATGTTTTAAAGGTACAATTGAGATAAATTTTAGAAACTACTTTGGAGTTTGAAATTCCCGGGTTTTTGACTGTGTCATTTCTCAAGCCTTAATATTCCACTAGTGTTTTTTTTTTCTTTTTATTTAGGTTTGGTTTGTTTGGTTTTTTTCATTATACCTGAAGACTGTACACAAAAACCATTTCGGGAATAACTAAAAGAATCAACCACACAAGGGAGCAACAATCCACAGCTTGTATTGATTCTGGCATTTTCCTGTGTTCCAACCAAATGAACGAGCCACAGGTGCAACCAGAAAGAGCAGGTGATCAAAACAAATTGTTATTGTGATGGGAATAAATATGATTTTTTGTCCATAATGTATTCATCTCAAGGCATATTGGTGCATCTGTTATATATTTACCAGCAGTGTTGATTTCTGCCAGAAATTTTAAAAGAATGTAAATCTCTGAATTCATATACCTTGAAGATATCTTCAATAGCTTTCTTTTTTTCTCATTTCCTTGTCTGGAGTGTTAAACCAATTTGTCTAACAGTACAACTACCGTTCAGTAACATAAGCAAGTCTTGTGCTTATAGACTCATTATTCAGCAACATAGGGAGAGGAGAGTTAGGAAGACATGCTGAGATTTCAATACAAAAAGTATCACATCATATACAAGCGTTTCTTCACAGTTCTTTTACTTTCCGCGTAATTGTTCTCAGCATTGTTCCTTCTTATCAGCTTGCTAACCTGCTACTGAATCATCACAGAGGCTTACCCAAACCAATCAATACTGACCATATTATGAACAACTATGTTATGAAAAGGTAGGTATTTAGAAGTGGGCAAGTGAACCAGCATATTGATCCAATCAGGGAGGTACCTTCTAAAATGTTTAATATAAAAAATGTGGAAGCTGTAAGAGCAGAATTAATAGCTGAAAGGGCTAAGACTAGTGTGTTGTTCCTAAACAACATCTTTGAGAAGACACACAGCAGTGTGCTAGATTGATTAGTCTGGACTACATCTGGAGTTGGACAAGCCAGAGTAGATCTGGACAAATGAGAACCTGTAAGGTAATTCTTATGTTCTCATCTCATCATGACAGGGGATTGGAACTACATGATCTTTAAGGTCCCTTCCAATCCAAACCATTTTATGATCTTTACTCTGAAAACAATTAGCTCTTACAGCTAAGAAATCAGACTGAAATTTCCTAAAAAAATGCGAACTCCAGTTTCATAACTGTGTCTTGACTTTAGCAATCACACCATATCTAAAATTAACCATGTGTTCTACCCTTGCTGTTCCTAATCGAACCTCATTCTCTTAACATTTCCAGAGGCAGCAAAACTTGGTTTTCTTCCCCCTTCTCTCCTTCTGGCTCCAGAACTCTTCTATTTCTGGTTGTTCATTTGTTTTAGCACAATAAATTAGAAATTCCAGGTGCTCACACAGTAGATTGATGACTGGGGTAAAATTCTGACAAGTAAGCAAGATTTAAATCCCAAGCTACACTCAAATTCTTTGCAATCACTCTCATAATTGAATCATTTTGTAGGAAGTCACAGCTACTGTGGCCTTGGAAACCTCCTCCTTCAGTGATCCACTCACTACACTGAATCTACAAAAACATTGTAGGAAATGTTTTCAGGCTTCTATATTTTCATGAGTGTATAAGTAAATTTTTAAAATTACATGCAGTTAGTATAGTACTCAATACATTTCAGTAATAAGCCAGGGACAGGAACTTTGTCTTCACTAAGGGTAAATTGTGCCTGACACATTTGGTGGCCTTCTACAGCAGAGTTACAACATTGGTGGATAAGGGAAGAGCAACTGATATCATCTACCTGGACCTGTGCAAAACATTTGACACTGTCCTGCATGACATCATTGTCTCTAAGTTGGAAAGGCATGGACTTCATGGATGGACCACTTGGTGGATGAGGAATGGGCTAGATGGTAACTCTCAAAGTGTTGTGGTCAACAGTTCAACATCCGAGTGGAGACGAGTGACAAGCGACGTTCCTCAGGAGTCAGTATTGAGACCAGTGTTGTTTAACATCTTCGTCAGCAACATGGATGGTGGGATCTGGTGCATCCTCAGCAAGTTTGCCAATGACACCAAGCTGTGTGGTGTGGCTGACATGCTGGTGGGAAGGGATGCCATCCAGAGGGACCTTTACAAGCTGGAGAGGTGGACCTATGTAAACCCCATGAAGTTCAACAAGGCCAAATGCAAGATCCTGCCCCTGGGTCGGGGCAATCCCAAGCACAAATACAGTCTGGGTAGAGAATGGCTTGAGAACAGCACTGAAGAGAAGGACTTGAGGATGTTGGTTGATGAAAAGATCAACATGAGCTAGCAATGTGAGCTTGCAACCCAAAAAAACAATGGTATCCTGGGCTGCATCAAAAGCAGCATGACCAGCAGGTCGAGGGAGGTGATTCTCCCCCTCTACTCCACTCTTGTGAGACCCCATCTGAAGTACTGTGTCCAGTTCTGGAGTGCCCAGTATAAGAAGGACATGGAGCTGTTGGAGCAGTTCCAGAGGAGGGCTGGATAATCAGGGGGCTGGACCACCTCCCATATGGAAACAGGCTGAGAGAGTTGGGATTTTTCAACCTGGAGAAGAGGATGCTCTGGGGAAACCTTCTCACAGCCTTCCAGGACCTGAAGAAGCCTACAGGAAAGCTGAAGAGGAGCTTTTCACAAGGGCATGGAGTGATAGCACAAGGGGGAATTGTTTTAAGCTGAAAGAGAGTAGATTTAGATTGAGGGTATGAGAGTGGTGGGACACTGGAACAGGTTGCCCAGAGAAGTTGTGGATGCCCTCTCCCTGGAAGTGTTCGAGACCAGGTTGGATGGGGCTTTGAGCAACTTGGTCTAGTGGGAGGTGTCCCTGCCTGTGGCAGGGGGTTTGGAACTTGATGATCTTGAAGGGTCCTTCCAAGCCAAACCATTCTATGATTTTATGATTCCCACCAGATGGTTGTGGCTACCATGCTAGAGACAAAGTCATGTATGCATTTAGTTATTTAGTGCTAGCTGATCTCAGCGCCAGGAAACAGTCCTAGACATCTTTGACTACTATAAACATAACTGTAAAGACAGAACACAAAAACTGTGAAACAAATACCCCAACCACTTGCTACATGCTGTACTATTTAAAACAATTTTGTTTTCTCCTAGAAATTTTTAACACAATTCAAAACATATCACAGTTGATTTTCTTGACAAATTTAGCACTTAGCTCTTTAAAAATCACTGTCAAATTATAATAGCACCTGGATTATGAAATAGGATAAATGGCTGATTTTTATTATTGCATTTCAATACCTAAATACAGATATTTTTCAAGAAGCTGCTTAGAACAGTTGCTTAGAACAGATTTTCTGCCTAAATTTTACTGTAGAAAGTTTTTTAAAGACGGTCTTGGAAACCATCGTATATGCTTGTTACTCCTCTCCCAAGTGGCTTAAATCATGTTCCCTTATCCAGAGTTTTAAGTATCTTTATATTCTTTCTTATGTGTAATAGGAATCAGTGCTTATTAGAATGGCACTCAGACTACATTTATATTATCAAACAAAAATGACAAGAACATGGTCTATAAGAGGGCAGTTGGTATAGACCTAAAATCATGCCAGGGAACATAATCATAATTAACCACTAGAAAATCCTGAAACACTGTTTGAACCTTTGCACAGGCGCTGTTTTATTTACTAGTACATTGACATAGACTTAGTCACACAGTTCTCTCAGGAATACAATCTGTCACATGCCATGAGATGTGCCTAACTCCACAGGTCTCATAACAAGGGGCATATTGTTCAAGTGAAAGGGGAGAGAGAGATATGTTAAGTAACGTGCAACAAGTTGTAACAAGTACTGCCATCTCTCTCCTTTCTCCTTAGCTGATAGACCTGATATCATGAGCACAGATGATCAATGAATTCAGGTGTGCTGTGGTGTCATACAATGTTGTGCTACATCAGTGCATGTAGGAAGGAATCTTTTTCTTTAGTAGTGACAGAGTAGTAATGTCCTTTCAAAAAGATTTGGTAGCTCCCATATTATTTCACAGATATAGTAGAGAAGCATGGTGCTGGCATAAATAAACAAATGCAATAAATGGTAACTTACCCTTCTACTTTTTATTGCTTCTTTCTTGCTGAATCAGTTGTCTGGTTACAGAGCAAATTTCTGTAGATTATTTTCCACAGAAGCTAGAAAATACCTGTAATTGAATGGAGCTCTTAAAGGTTTGAAATATTTTAGCTGTGAGGTTACAGCTGTCTGAAACCACTAGCAACTTCTCTTGACTCTCTTATAACTAAAATCAGCTCAGCCAGCTTTTCAAATTTTACAAAAATAAAATTGCTTCAGGCAGACACCTGGTGCACCCAGCTTTAAACTGAAGTGATTTTTTATGTCTGAAATAAACCACTGAAAATCAGTGTTTGTCAGATTTGCTGGCACAAGTAGAGAAGGTGCTATATAATAACAGTAAGGTTACTTTTATTTCCTTCTATTCTAGATATAAAGGATCAGCTTCTCAACACATGCAAATTTGTCACTGAAATCAAGAAAAGCTGTAAGAATCTGCAACATAGCTGACAGTCATATACCTATCTGTATAAGGCCAGACATGTAAATCAGACACAGTTTCTTACAGAATCACAGAATCACAGAATTCTAGGGTTGGAAGGGACCTCGAAGGATCATCTAGTCCAATCCCCCTGCCAGAGCAGGGTCACCTAGAGTACATCACACAGGAACGCATCCAGGCGAGTTTTGAATGTCAGTGAAGGAGACTCCACAACCTCTCTGGGCAGCCTGTTCCAGTGCTCTGTCACTCGCACAGTGAAAAAGTTTCTCCTGATATTCACATGGAACCTCCTATGCTCCAGTTTTCTACTTAAAGCCCGTATAAAACTGTTGAACTACTTCAGATTTTCAGTGCCAAAGTTCAGAATATAGATTGCAAACTAAATTGTATAAGAGCTTAAATAGAGTGATTATTTAATCTTTGTCTCTCAAGAGTGACCTTTGAACTTAATATTTTACAGGAAGCATGACCTGCTTCTATGTCATTTGAACATTTTGTGGGACTTCTACTATTTTTCCCACTACCCATTGTCACTGTAATTGTCTGTTTCAGGACTCTTAACTCGACAATATTTTCTTCACCGGCTCAGACAAATAGACATCAAATTGTAAAAAACAGACCACATAAGTAATTCTACTGTGATGCTTTCCATCAAAATGTAGATATCAAAAATAGATCAGATGAATAATTTCTATTTTTTTTCCCATTAATTAAAGGTATTGTAAATTGATTAGTTTGGGTCTATATATCTCAATTGCCAGTCTTAGGTGAGATGAATTCCACAATAAGCTTCCAGAGTTGGAAATCAAGGAACAGCTGGATTTCACACAAAGCTGAAACATGTGTACAATGTCTCATCTCAGTATAAAGGCTGTCATAAGAGCTAGAAACAAAAAGCTAAGAACAGAGAAGCAATGAGATATTAGTTAAAGGTACCAAATATATGACATAACTGCTATCAAGGGTGTTTGTTTTACCTTTCCTCCTTTCACCCATCCCTCCAAAGAAATCACATCAGAATTTTAAGGGAGAGAAGTGAAGGAAGACTTCAGGTAGGTTTACACATATTTCTAAGGAACCCATGACACACAATGCATGCCTTACACTGATTTATGATTTTTTTAAAAAAGCAGATGGACAGTGATGACACATGTCACACACTGCCCAAAGGTCTGTGTTTAAAACTGCTTAATGTGAAGTGAATGTAAATCGGGGTAGATTAAGAGTGGTCTAGGAAAAGATGTTGAGAGATGGTATTTAATGTGATAGAAAGGGCAAGACTCACAAAGATCTTCTAAAAATTTTTGGTGACAAAGTTATAACAGCCTGTACATGAATTCTAGTTTTGTGGAGAGATACCACAAACCATGAATGAGAGTCAATGTGCAAGAAGAACCCGCAAATTTAGATACATCCTGGAAGTTAAAGATATTACCTGACTCATAACCAGGACAGTGAAGTTACCCATCATAGCAGAGGTAAAAGATGACCATGAGGGGGGGGAATGAGGTATTAAAGAGATAGACTCACAATGTTTGCTCAGAAGGACTATAGTTTGGAGATAAGAAATGAGAGATTAGAAGGGGCAGGGGGAGAGAGAGACAAATATATGATCAGTACAGGAGAAGAAAGCATAGTCCATATTCTAAAATGTTCTCTACAGTGTTCATCTCACATAAAACCTAAGACTTAGTAGAAATACTCCCTTATGACAGCCAGCAGAGAGGGAAAATATTATCCAAGCTATGGCATAAATCATTAAAAGTAGATTGAACACATATTATAAATTCCAATTGCCTAGACAATAATTTCAGGTGAAAATCTCCATACTGTAGAGGTCTAAAGGTGGAAGATATAACTTCACCAAGTAATAAAAATGAAAAGAAGAACAAGGTTGAAACATAGCTCTGTAGAAAACACACAAAAAGTTATAGCAGTGATATCTGTGTTTCCCCAAGCAAAGTTTTGAAGTATTGACAGAGTAGGCAGAAGGAAAACTGGTGAAGGGCAGAATACATAAACTGAGAGAAACTGAGATTTCTCCCTGAAATTTCTTCCTGGAATTCCTTATATTCCTGAAAGAAGAGCATCACTGACTGGAGGAGTTTGTTGATGAATCAAACACAATTGCCTTAGAGTAGCCATTCTGTAGTTTGCAGAGTAAACCATGTTGAGAGGCTGAGAGATGGATTTGTTTATCCTCAACAAAAGAGGGTTGAGAGAGGATCTTATGGCCAACAACAACTACCCAGTGAGAAGGTATAAAGACAGCCAGATTCAACAGTGCGCAGAAAAAAAGTCATGAAGCAAGTTGGAACACAGGGAATCCTGTCCCAAAAAGAAAAACATATAAATACTGAGTGTTAGCACACACCAGAACAGGTTGGCTAGGAAGACTATGGTATCGCCATCCTTGAAGACATTCAGAACCCAGCTGGACACAGCCCTAGGTAACCTACTACACCTGGATGTACTTTGAGCAAGGCATTGGATGAAAGACTTCCAAAGGTGCCGGAAAAATCTACAAGTTTGTGTGTTTCCAAGAATGGACAATAGGTTTTGGTTGGTTTTATTTTAAGACCAAGAAATTTATAGACCGCTTGTATTATGAGACAGAGGCAAGACAGGCAGAAGAAGTGAGAGATTAACTGAAGAGTACAGGTGAAGAAAAGACGTGCTTATGAAAAAGATGATATTTTCTTCAGTTTTAACAGTTTGGAAGGTGATTAATTTTATCTTACTAAACTCAAAAAAATACATAAAATAATTTTAGTATGTCACAGTTTTAGCCAATAACTGAGTGACAGATGTTTTCTTATCTGCCAAACTACCCTCCCAGGGGAATATAAAAGGGGAGTAAGGGAGAGACACTTTGAGGTTGGAAAAAACTAGAATAGATTTAATGATATACTAAATAAGTAATAATAATAAAAATAATAGTGAATTCTACACAAAGATACACATTAACATACAAATACTGAACCCAAACTTCCAGATGGTAATTACATCCCCATCAGAAAGTCCTAAACTGGACTTGGCAGCAAATGAGGGTGCCTGATTCCAGGATCCCAGTAACAGTCCGCAAAAACCTTGGAGTGGCCACATCAGTCCTACTCAGTGAGGCAGAGAAAAGGTGACCTGGATCAGTGCACAATGTTCTTCTCCAGTGAGAGAACAGGATTAAGGAACAATAGCAGCACAAGGAGAGATGACAAACAAGCAAACCTCAGTCCTGCCATCACACCAACCACAAGAACGGGAAGAGGCCTCTCTTAGGAGCAATTTTATACTGAGCAGCATGGGAAGGAATATTATGTTTGGTCCATTTGGGTCACCTGACCCATCCTCCCCACAGGCACAACTGCTCCCCCTCCAATTGTAATCGCTATATGAACAGCCTGACAGTAGCTAGTGGTGTCCTGGGTGATCTTAGGTTAGTATAGAAAATTTTTGTTCTGGTACTCTCAAACCAGAACACAGTGCTAAACAAAAAAATTAGACCTATAGTTTGCCAGTTTTATCCCAAATTATTACACAGGTTAACCTGGTTTGTTGTTGATATAAATATATAAGAATTCACTTCTAGGTGAAGTGAATACCACCCTACTTTTTACAACTTAATTTGCTTACAAGTAACAATTAAGCTTGTAACAGGACTATACCTCTGCCTTTAGGTCTAATACTCCAGGAAAACTTCATCTGTATACAATACTAGTTTTCCTATCTGTAGAAAGGAAACAATAAAAAAAGTTTATCATCACCGAGCTCTTCAAATGGTAAGAACCGTTGTTGTTCTGTGGATTCTGTTACTGTGGATTCTGAGAGAGAATTTCCTTCTCAAATACCTGAAAGTCCTTTGTCTATCTCCTACAGACATCTGGGTAAGTTGACTCCAAAAGGAGTTACTTCATGTCCTTTGCGTTAGTAATTTCTGCAGATTCTTTGATGTATGCAAGCTCTCCAGAAAAGCATTTGCTAGGAGCAGCAACTACAAGGCTGAAATGGAAATTACAGAGGCAGCAGGCAGTACAAACAGGAAAGCACAGGGGAAAACATATCTGGGGCTCAGCCATGTCCCCATTAGAACTTCCAGGGCTTAAATGGTTTGAGAAGCAAGTAAAAGAAAGACAGATATTTTAGAAGAGTTATTATAGATGTATTATGATTACTCAATTTAAACAAGACCTACTATATAAAGAGGATTAGTATTATTTTTTAAAGTCATTCAGTTAAAAATTAAAAATTTTTGCAGTGGCCCTTTAAATTGTCAGCCATTCACATTTTTTAAAGAAGAAAGATATTATGGTCATTTGAAAGCTTATGATTGTTATGCCCTATTCCATTTTATATATGGGTTCTATGATTTATTGACATCCCAGTATAAATGGTTCTTTATTTTCTATTCATCCTAACCTTGGTCAAATAATACCACCCTACTTCTCTTCACAATATTTTCCTAATATCTCAGCTCATTTAATTCTATTGATCCACTGAAGAGTATAATGGCAATGAAACTGGAATTAATAGCACCTCCCTTCTCCAATGCTAAGAGCTTTGCTATTTAGTCTGTGGACCATCACACAAAATCATAAAAATAGACAAAAAAAAAGCAGACTGACCTTTATCAGCTACTATTGTGTTGCAAAATTCAGCAAAGCCCAGAACATCATTTTCAGTTTTATGGCACTGTTTTCTTAAATAATAAGGGGAATAGGGGGGAGAGGGACTGACCCCTGTTCAGCATTTACTTAAGCAGAATTGGCATTAATAGAGTATTCTGTCAAAAATTCAAGCCCAGGAAAATGTATGGCTTTGTCCACAGCAGCAGCTATCTTAGTAGATTGCACTGTCACTGCTTCACACAAAGAGCATTGCAACACCATTAGTGGACATAAATAATGCACAAGCTCTTATGCAGTACTCAGCTAAGTGCATGGAAACCTTGGGCTCCTGTTGTCAGAAATTCAATGGATTAGTACCTAGATTTATTTTAAGTCTGTAAAGCACTTTGTTCTTGACAGCGTTCAAAGTAGAAAGAGTGCTATCCTGAATGTGCATCTTAATACTGTCATTCTTGTCTTGTAAGAATAGATGAAATATGGGATGCAATACTTCTTTTTAATATTTAAAAGTTTTCACTGAGCGGACGCAGTACACACATACCCACACAGATATATATATGTGTTTATAGATATATTCATAAGAACACAGTAGCCCTTGGTTGCCTTATTGATCTGGAAATGGAAAAGACAGGTACACCAATTTTAACAGGGAAGAGTACCATCACAATTGCAGATTATGAAAATAAATACTGATAAACAAATATATTATCATTATTGGCTGTTTTTCTTTGTAAATGAGGTGTGCTCTCTGCCGGATTTCTACATAAACACCACATTTACAGTTCCATTATAACACAATGTACTTAGTTTATACAATGAACATTACTAAGAAGAGATAATATGGTTAACTGAGATGATCATGAATATTTTAATCTAATTACTAATACTGAGAACTCAGTAAATCCTTACTTACTACATATCAAATAGACTAGTGTTCTTGTAAAAGTTTGCAAAAAAAAAGTCAGCTTCCTAATTTAAAACAAAGCAAAATAAAACACAAAAAAACCTCAGAACTTTTCAAAACCATCATGTAAAAACATGTGAAATATGTTCAAGAAATTGCTTCACAGCAATAGAGACTGTGGGGTCTATTTGCCTCTCGATGTTCTGGAGAGTTAAGCATGATAATCCCTCATGCATTGAGAGGATAACAGGACCCTTTGTGTAGATTAAAAGCAGTTTTCTATTGATATCAGGGTGGTAATGCAAGAACAGCAATATCTCATGTGAAGGTCAATCTTTCACAATGCCACTAAGACATAAAATCTTCGTTTGGAATAATAACAGTTACCTTTTTCCTTTGCCTGCATGGTCCATGGATTTCCACACAATTCATTGAACCAGCAGTCAATGAACTATTCATTATTGAACCCAGTGATTTAGAAGTCACAATATGAACATCATTAATGCCCATTTGAAAAAAAATATCAAATTCTATAAATCCTGGTAGGATTTGAAATATGCTAAAAACATTTTGCAGTATTTACACAATAATCTTTGAAACATAAAATCAGAATTGCTTTGTTGCCAACTTTTTAATATCTGTAGCAAACTCCACCCTTCTCCAAGGTAAAATGAACTGTTTATCCCTGTAACTACTGGAAGATATGTAAGGTTGTCTATTCATCGTGCAGATGTCTGCACTAAGTCTGAAGGTATTGCAGTTTTTATAGCCTCATGTTCTAATAGCTGTAACAGAATTTCTGTTAAAGCTGTTCCCCAAGTCCTCTGTACAGTACCTCAAAAAAGAAAGCTCTTTTTAAAGAGAGAAAAGAGATACAAGAGATACAGGGGAAAACAGGAGAGAGGAGAAAATGAGAGAGAGAAAAAGGAGGGGAAGGAAAAGAGAGAAACGGGAGGAAGGAAGGAAGGAAGGAAGGAAGGAAGGAAGGAAGGAAGGAAGGAAGGAAGGAAGGAAGGAAGGAAGGAAGGAAGGAAGGAAGGAAGGAAGGAAGGAAGGAAGGAAGGAAGGAAGGAAGGAAGGAAGGAAGGAAGGAAGGAAGGAAGGAAGGAAGGAAGGAAGGAAGGAAGGAAGGAAGGAAGGAAGGAAGGAAGGAAGGAAGGAAGGAAGGAAGGAAGGAAGGAAGGAAGGAAGGAAGGAAGGAAGGAAGGAAGGAAGGAAGGAAGGAAGGAAGGAAGGAAGGAAGGAAGGAAGGAAGGAAGGAAGGAAGGAAGGAAGGAAGGAAGGAAGGAAGGAAGGAAGGAAGGAAGGAAGGAAGGAAGGAAGGAAGGAAGGAAGGAAGGAAGGAAGGAAGGAAGGAAGGAAGGAAGGAAGGAAGGAAGGAAGGAAGGAAGGAAGGAAGGAAGGAAGGAAGGAAGGAAGGAAGGAAGGAAGGAAGGAAGGAAGGAAGGAAGGAAGGAGAGAAAGAGAGAGAGAGAAAGAGAAAGAGAAAGAGAAGAGAAAGAGAGAAAGAAAAAGAATTTTTTTTTGTTCTTGAGTTACAGGATTTCTACTGTGTAAAATATTCATTTGGCTTTAGTTTTGTTATAATATATAGTCTTTAAACACTTTAGCATTAAATCTGAAAATATTGAGACTTGTAATAGATATGTGCATCTAAAATGCCGTCTGTGCTCATTAAACGTGATTACAACAGGTAGCAAACAGCAACGAATCAGATTGCAAGCTCTGATCAATAGGTGGCGCATTTCCCCTTTCTGATTTCCCTTAGCCCCAGCTCATACTGTGGAAAAGCTGTTTTCATAAGAATTTTTGAAAAACTTACGTTACTTTTTAAAAACTTACATTCCTTATGAAAAATGGGAAATTTTGATCAGTTCATAAACCATTTCTTGCAGTGCTGTAAGAGAGAAGACAAACTCACACCAGAGACGCACATATTCAAATAATGGAATTAATGACTTTGTAGAGAAGTTTGTATTTTCCAATATTATTGAGAAACTTGGTCTTAATCCCATAGCTGGTATAGTTCTAAATTTAATTCCCTTCCCTTCCCTTCCCCCCACCCCGCCCCACCCCCCAAATTAGGAAAAGGTCTCAGTTTTAAAGAAAATTACCTTTTATGATTTGGCCATGTTACTGCTGATTTGATTAGAGTTTTTAAACATTTATATGAAAAACATCTATTGTTGGAACTATTTCTCTAAAAAATTACAATTCTTGATACAAAAAAATGTCCAATATGTAGCTTTTATTTTGTTCTTCTTACCATAATGAAAAAAGGAAACTTTTCAAATATTATATATCATATTAAAATGGAATTTGAATATACGAACAGAGTGCCTACTGGTTAAATATGTATTAATTTTAATATAGCAGGAAAAAATAAATATTAAAACTGTAAGCCTGAAATCCTGGTTCAGCTGTGAAACCTGTTTTTACATCAGTGTTTGAAAGATTTCATCTTGGTTTCTGTAAGAGAGTAAAAGGATCTTTTCCTTGAGAAGAGAGTTATTTAAAAGTCTGCCTTACATTCACACAAAAGACAGAATACATACTCATCTACACACACAAACATGTGCACACAAGGGCACATTGTATATTCACATATAGAATCCTATTATTCCAAAAGTAGAGTTATTTTAAAAGCAAAGAGATAATTGATTAGCAGTGCAAGACATTTTCTAATGCTGGAAGGCAAAGTAAAGTTTCTTATCTAGTTTCTGTTATCAATATCTTAAAATGAAAACTACATTTCAAGAGAAAAATTATGATATCATGATAAGAAGTTTCAGCCGTAACTAAGAGTTTTACATTGATTAATAACTGGAGTTGGAAGGTAAAATCAGCTTCCCTTTTAAGAAAGAGACTCTCTTTTCAAGGAGGTCATCCCACATCATGGAGAGCACAAAAGTGAAGATCAAGTGGTTTGTAATGTTACTAAGTTAGGGTAGTGGATGTCAATAGCTTCATTCTATATTGTTGCTCTATATACTGCATGCTTGAAATAAATTACCAGATTAAAAAAGGAACTCATGTCAATGATGTAAAAATTCCTGCAAGTTAAGATTTTTACACAATGATAAAGTGACCTGAGAATAATTTAAAAGTACATTTATGGTTGGTATATATATAAACCATAAAAATATAGAATATATCACAGAATCACAAAATGGTTGAAGTTGGAAGGGACCTCTGGGGGTCATCCTGTCCAGCTTCTCTGGTCAGGCAGGCATATCTAAAGCCAGTTTCACAGGACTGTGTCCAGATGGCTTTTGAGTATCTCCAAGGATGGAGACTGAACAACCTCCCTTGTCAACCTGTAAATATCTATATAGTTAGACTTTTCAGTTTGGTAGCCAAACAACTGCAAATGTGCTATTAGATTTGAAACTGGCTTCCTAAAATCACCACTGCAAATCACAGAATCA
>VZRW01003773.1:0-49805 GCA_013398125.1 Aegotheles bennettii | reverse complement strand
TTCTGTGATTCTGTGTAATGCAGCTGTATTCTTTGTGCTTGCCTTGTCTGTGGTTTAGCTGTCCCATGCCTCTACTCTGCCCTCCCTTTTAGCAGTGTTACCTTCAGAGCCTCCCAGCACTGATTTGCGGTGGGGAAATCTGAAAGCAGGCTGCCTTCTCTCTGTCTCCCTCCTCTTTTCTCTCTTCTTGCAAAGTGCCAGAGTAGCACGGCTACATCCCTGGCAATCTGGATGATCCCTTGCACAAAAGGTATAAAGATATTGTAATAAGTCTTGATATTGTACCTCCATTTGGGCTTTTTGAGAGATTCAGCTGGTGTCAGAATTGCTACTGCCTGGCTGGCAGAGCAGAGACACTCTGCTGAGCTTCGCAACCCTAGCACTAATTTCTGGACCCTCTGAGCTGAGACAGAGGCAGGTCTACGAACAAGGCACTTTTTAGTCCTGTTCTGGTGGAGCAATACACAATTAGCACCCTCAGGTTCTCAGCTATTAAGCCCACGCCCCTTAGATTATTTATGTAGCTTGGAAATTTCTGTAGGCTCTACCGATCCCCTCTGTCATTTGCTAATTGTCATGTTTTGTCATTCCTCTCTGCTCCAAGTCCTTTATTAACATATTTCAAGAGAGCCATCTGCCCACCCAAATTGCCTGTAGCCTCAGGAGGGCTATGAGATATGTGACGTCTTCACAGAACAACCTTGTTTTCCACTAGTGTTGCAAAGAGATAAAGAGGGGTTCAGCAGCTGACTTCAGCTCTGAATTTCCATGCAGTAAATGTGAGTGATGCTTAGGAGAATGACAGTTGTGAATAACAAGCAGCAAAATCCATGGCAGAGTAGATGTGCCCCTTGCAGGGGGGTGCCCCAGTCCCCCGCAAACACGCAGTCAGCTCAGGAGCAGCAGCCGCTCGTGTTTGAAGGGCCCAATATCCCAGCTCCCTGCTTCTGAGTGCACAGATTCCATCATTGCCTGGTGAAACCACCTTGGCATGAGGAGGGAGGTGGGTGAGGCACACAGGAGCCTGAATGTGGAGGTGATGCAGGGAGCGGGTCCTCACTCCCCAGGAAAGTTTCTTGGGGTGAAAAGAGCCCGGGCTCACTGCTCACCTCGGGGCTGACACTGGACGGGTGTGCCTGGGTTTGCAAGCAGGTGCCAGAAACCATCACTGGGTCTCGGCACTGGGTCTCTGCAGCGGCGCACACCAGGAGAGCCGGGCATGAAGGCGCAGTTATTGATTAGCGATCAGAGATCGATTGCTCGGGGAACCTCTTGCGTTTTCCACACTGAAGGAGGTAATATTGCTCACCGACAACAGCAGCCCCGTCTTAAAATAGAATGCAAAATAGGAGAAACCCCTTTTTTCCCTGTTCCTCAGGCTGGCAAGGGCGGTAACACCACTCCCGCTCCCGGGGCAGCCCTGGCGCCCCCCGCTCGCTGGGCCGGGCCCGGCAGGGGGCGCTGCTGCCCAGCGCTCGGGTGCGCGCCGCGGGAGCGGTGTGCCCGTGCCCGTGCTCGTGTCCGCGTCCAGGCCCAGGCCGCGCATCTCGTGCCCGTGGCGACCACAAACCCGCCCGCTCCCAGGAATTCGATCGATCCGAGGTCCGGAGGGAACTGGGGGTTCTGGGATCAGCCCCTTGCTGGCTCAGAGCCCTCGGGATTAGGCGCGGGAACTGGGGAACTCAACAGCCAGGGTCTGAGCGCCCGTTTGCTCCGTGTTTGCAGCGGAACTGAAGGCGCCCAGAAGGCGTCCTGGTGCCTGAGGGGAGCTGGGTCTGAAGCACCGGGCACGTTAAAAGGGTGTCAGATACATCCTTCAGCGAAGGCTGGGAACCTGAATTTAGGAACTCTAGGGCTGACAACACTTAGGCAAAAATGAAACTGATGTATAATTTCTTTAAAATCTTATGCAAAGGGAAGATGAAACCAAGGAAGAATTTAGGAGTTTCAGGTGCACTTTTCTGGGGTAGCACTCGATGGAAGAGACCGCAGAGCAGCAGACAGGGTCCCCGCTGGGTACGGCTCGGGAGGAGAGGTCGGATCTCTGGGCTGGGGTTCTGCAGGTGCCACGGGTGTGCCATGTGTCAGCCGGCAATCCTGCACTTCTGGGTCTTGTTTTGAAAAGTATCAGCAGACTAGAAATCCATGCTGAGCAATTGAGTAGAGCCAAGGCAGAAAAGGGAATTTTTTTTATGTGCCTATGTGTAAATACATACCCTGAAAGTGGGGGAGCTTTGAAATCTGAGTCACAATACAGCATGCTTGCACAGAAGAGGTGTAGAAGACTGTTGTTGACTTGTCTGGGTAAGTGTAGCCCAGTATGATATCGCTTCTGTGAAAGAACAGGAACCTCTCCAGGGCATTGCAGGCTGGCCCCTTTGCTGTGTGGCCACCACTGGCCACAGTGCGTGCATAGGACTGGCCACAACACATCTTGGGCAACTGCAGTTTTAGAAGCTGAGGCACAGACTCCATAAGCAAATCTTGTGGTGTTGCCCAGCAGTCCAAGATGCAGCAGCCACGCTGGAGTGAAGCATGAGCCACTTTGCGACTGGACTTACCAGAGTAGAAGCAGACAGAGACAGCAATAACTTCCTACTGTTGGGTTTAATTGCTCTCTTCCTCTGTATTTGAAGGCTGATGGCTGGCAATGCCCACCCAGCCTCACCTGCGGGCAGAGAGTGCCTCAGACTGAAAGTGCTACCCAAATATGCTTGGATTAGTTACTGTCGTACACTAACTCACTCATCCAGCACAGCACCTGAGGTGCAAGTGTACCATGAGTAAAGCACTTCTGAGATGGTTTTAATTTAGCTTGTTCTGCTTACCTGTCACTAGAAACTGGTAAGAGCACAGAGACCATCTAGGCAAACTGCCTGACAGCGAGGAAAGGAGGAGCTGGGTCTGATCCCAGAGCAATGGTGGAAGGACATTGGGATCTACAAAAGCCACCACCGGGTTCCTTTCAGCACAGCATCGTGCAGCTGCTGCTGGCAGCACCATGAAGGCAGATCATGCGTGAGGCAGCAGGGGTGACAACATGTGATATTCGGTTGCCTGTTGTAAATGCAGGAGAGCAGCACTAGTGGTCTAGGTGCCGAAGTGCCAAGCGTGCAGTGTCACTGCTCTGGGGTTATTTCCTCAGGAATTGGCTGGACTGTGGAAGAAGCACAGCCAGGTCTTCTGTTGTCCTAGTGATAGCACCTCAATGATAGCAGGTGTTTAGTGTTTGGTATACTCAGGGTGGGGGCTGTGGAACTGTGGCATTTTCAGAGCACTTTGTGGAAAGGGAGGGTTGGTTGTGTGTGTACATCTCTGGTGTGCAGATATGCTGGCAGTCAGTGGTACACAGACAACAGGGTGTTTGAGAAGCTCAGAGGAATGCAGGGAATAAAGCATGCCAGCAATAGTGCGTATGGGGTCTAGGAAAGGGTGAAGTGTACATGGATTTGCAGATTTGCTGTGCATAATGAGGGTGCAGTATGGTGTGAATATAGAGTGATTAGCTCTGGACAATAAAGAGAATGGGATATATGCAATGTACAGGTGGGGGTAGATTGTGGTAGTGTTGAGTCGATGCACACGTGAGGTTTGGGCACAGAAGAGTGTGTGTGCCTGCAAACTGGGGTGATTAGGAGGTGAGGTTGCAGAGTGCAGAGCAGTTTGAGGATTCGTGGCTGAAATTCTCTAAGGGTAGAGGTGGTGAGGCACACCGAGCTGTGTGCAGGTGAGCTGTGCGGGGCTGTGCGCAGCGGTGCCTGCCAGGAGCAGGGTTGCTCTGCAGAGCAGTGTACTGCCTGCTGGGAGCTCCGAGTGCCGTGCTGCATTGTGCAACTGTGGAAGGATACCAAGAGCAGAGTGCTGTGCACCCCTAGGGCCGCGTACAGTGTGCTGGTGTGGAGCTGGCACGGAGTGGGGAGGCAGGTGCGTTGTAGTGCTGTGTGCGGGACAGGGGTGCAGTGCGGGGCAGCTGTGCAGGGACAGGGGCGCAGAGCGGGGCACGGGCTGCCCGGGGGTGGCGGGGAGGGCTGCCGTGAGGGCTGTGCAGGGCACTGCGTGGGTGTGCCAGGCGCTGGGGAAGGGGCGGGCAGAGCCCAGCCGCGCCGTGCAGTGGAGGAGGAGGAGACGGAGACGGCTCTGGGCAGGGTCCGGGCTCGGGCAGGAGCGCGGGTCGGTGGGGCTGTGCAGAGCCGAGCCGAGCCGCGCCGGCGGGACCATGCCGTCCTACACGGTCACGGTGGCCACGGGCAGCCAGTGGTTCGCTGGCACCGACGACTACGTGTACCTGAGCCTGGAGGGCACGGCGGGCTGCAGCCAGAGGCACCTCCTGGACAAACCCTTCTACAACGACTTCGAGCGCGGCGCGGTGAGTCGGGGCCGGGGGGAAGCGGCCGCCCCCCGCAAGCAGCCCGGGCCCCGGCCCGGCCGTGCCCGAGGGGCTCCCTCTGCGGTGCCTGGGGCCGCACTCGCAGTGCCGGGGACAGCGGAGCCTTCTGCGCACCCCTCCCGGCCCGGCGCCCCGGGACACTGCGGCGGGGCTCTGCTTTTTTAACCTCTCGTCGCCGTGTGCCGGTGCTCCGGAGCGGGACACCGGGACCGAGGTGCCTGCTGCCACCCCCGGCCGCCCTTCATTCACATCCCTGTGCCGGGGGTTAGACCTGGCTGTGGTCAGTCGTGGGGAAGGATGGGGCCCTTTGGTTCTGGCTTACCACGGGCTCTCAGATTTCCCCGTGCTTTCCTTACAAATACAAAAAAACCTCTTTGTATGCTTCCTGTTGATAGGTGATGTTTAGGGATATTTATAGCTGATATTCTGAGGAGATGCTCTAGCAAATTCAGGTGTGGGGACTTAACAGCCACTGCTATTGAAGTTACTTTCCTTCATGATTAAACGTTCATTAGTTTAGAACCTTGTTACCTGAATCTCCCAAATTGACATCCAGTCTTTCTTCCTCTCTTATCCTGTGAATAGTCACATATTTTAAGCAAAGATTAACCGCATTAGCAAGAGAGGTTGAAGAAGACCTCAAACTACCCTGCAAACTTAGGGTTAGGGTGCTCTCCCAGGAGGGCTGAGCCCTGCCCTTCTCAGGAGACAAGCACCAGAGTTTCCAGCAACCACGCCGTCTGCTCTTATCCCTGGGCTACAAAAGTGAGTTTCTCTCTCTTTGAGAGATGGCTGTGGTGGAGAGCCTGGTAGTACTCTGAGCATCTGATTGGGTTGGATCCTGGCACAGGCAGAAAATGCCGTGATGTGAGTGTTAAGTATATATGATCAGCAACACCTCTTGAACTGCTGTGGGACCAGGTCTGGAAGGAGCAGAGGTACCTGCGAGGACCTACCTGGACTCTGCTGGGTGAGGAAGCAATAACGGAGGTTTGTGAATGTTAGCACTACATCAGGGGATGTGTGCTCCTAAAAGGAGTACTTGCATCTCATCGGGAAGGTAGCTCTCAGGCACAACTGAAGGTCTTCACCTGGCTCCTAGCATTTTATAGAAAATGTCTTGTTAGCTAAATAAGCTTTCTAAGGTGGAGACTCTTTTTTTTTGGTCAAACTTCTTTGGAAGTGCAATGGCTTTTTATTAAATTCAGATGAGGACTTTTTCTCCTATCCAAAATATTTTTTTTATGTTAATTGTTATGTGTTTGATACTATAAGTATGCAGTCAGTTTTTTCAGCATGTATTTATCATGCAGAATGCAAATGACTCTGTTCCATAAAGTATCTGTCTCATTCGACCCTTGCAGTATGATATTCTAAGTTTTGTTGTTGAGGATGTCTTGGGGAGTGCAGTGTGTTTCTCCAGGCACCTGTTCAGGTAACATTGTGCTCAAATCACTGCAAGTCTTACTAGTATGTTAATATGTTGTGCAAAGAAAGAAGGGAAGAAAAGAAAAATACCAATTTGGAACCAAACAAACATAACTGAAGCAAAAGACTTTCAGGTTTGTTGGTTTGTAAAATGTAGACTCTGGTTTCACACTCCCGCCTTTAGTGTTTGTTTCAACGGCATCTCAATAATTTTCTTTTTCTGCAAAGCAATTAGATTGTGAACACATTTGTAAAGAAACCCCAAAAACCCCTTTTTCAGCTGATGACCAGAATCTTACAGTATTAACTTGTAACGTGTTCTCTACTTTCCCGTTTCTTTTCTAAGTGTTGGGCCAGGCTCAGTAGTTCCATTATCCTGGTAATGACTACATTTATTATCTACATAATGCAAATTGTATGTATTACTAGATATGATGAATGAGGGCTTGGTCCTGTTCTGAGTAGGAGATTTGCATGCCAAATGTTGATTGAGGGAAAGGGACATGGAAGAACCTGAAGGGTTCAAGATGCTTCTGGATGTGGTGCTGGGTGTTATGGTTTAGTGGTGATGTAGGTAGGCGGTTGGACTGGATGATCTTGAAGGTCTCTTCCAACCTTGATGATTCTATGATTCTGTGATTTGCACAACGGTAGCTCAGTTGTAGTTTTTGTCTGACTTACTCTGAGTACAGGACACAAGTGATGTAGAAAACCATAGCTGCTTTTCTTTACTCGGTGTCTTTTGAGTAAGTTCCTGTGGGTGCCGAGTGATTTCAAAGCAAGTGTTATCATGTCATCCAGTTCTCTGTTTTCTTCCTGTTACCTCTTCATCTGTTTCTTGCTTTTTTTGAAAGAAATGCACTCCCAAGTATTGCTAGATAGCAAATACAGTTCTTTCCAATTAGAGTCTTGTGTGTATAGAAAGAGGGGTTTTCTGTGCCAGCCTTTTTGCAATATTAGGCTAGTCAGTAGGAGTCTCTCCTCAAAAAGAAAGAGCTTGAGATTAAGTTGCTTGAATAGGATGCTTCAGGAGTTTGGACAGTTCAACAGTCTTCATAAATTCTGTTCTCTAACTCTGAACTCAAACTGTGTAAAAACTCCCAGCATCTCTGTCTCACAGTGTAGTCATCATGGATGCTGCGTGTTTACCAGGAGACCTCGTACAACAGATGCCATAGAAACCTTGAGCAACCAACCATCAGTTCTTACCTGGTCATCGTACCACCTTTGTAACCTGGCACACCTTTACTGCTTTAGCAAAATTTCCATCTCAGGTGAGCCTATGGCATTGCTGGTTTGAAGGCAGCAAAAGCTGGGTGACACATCTGGAGAAAACTCTCACTTTCAGAAGTTCTAATAAAATGGGAACTGTGGTGGTCATAAAAAGGTTGCAAACAAACCTTCAGGAACATTTAGACTAACTGAATGTCCTTTTTGCATTATGTCGACAGTGACTTGTGCAACTATTTTAGGGCTCTTGTAATATTAGCAAAGAGATTGTTACCAGAGGAATGAATTTCTTCCAAATATTGGCCGTCAATATGACATTTCTATGGACTCTTTGGACCTGATTCAAATTGTTCTTTGTTTCTGTTAAATCTTATACATATATGCACACAGATGTGACAATATAAGATCTATAGAAATGTATGCACGTAAATGCAGATTTTTTTTTAAATTAAATTGTTAGCTGAACCTTTAAAGGAGATGACTTAAAAACAGGGTAGTCAGGTATCTTGGGCAACAAGAAGTTGATGAGAAAATAAGACAAATTTCAGACTTTCTGTGTCCTACTAATCACTTGACAGCAACGGGTTTTTGTGAGGACTTGAGCTAAAAATATAATGCAGTACATTTCCCTTCTCCAGACAGTGGCTTTGGTTACCTTATTCTTCCTTTGACACAACTAGCCCTGGAACTGAAAATGAGTGAGAAGATGGAGCGTAAAAATGCCAAGAAGCTGAATACAAAGACAATTTGATCCATATGCAGTTTGTCATTTGCTTCTGTAGGCTGTTGCATTAGTCTTTACATGTTTGAATTCCCTTTGTAGTGATGAACACAAATGTGTAATAATTCACACAGGTTTGTGGATTCGTTCAGACTGTGTCTCTGCAAGGTAGCTACTTCCAGCTCCTGACTGCCAAATACAACAAGATTAGGATAAAACTGAAAGAGAATTCATTTTGTGCTGTAATTGCATGACGAGGTGCACTAGCAGGAAGTGGCTGAGTGAGAAGTACATGGTATGACCGCCTGTGATGAGACACTCTTCTGCAAAGTACTGTCTGGTCCTGGAAAGATGTACAAAAATGCAGAAGTACTGACTCAGTGTGAAACTTGAGCCTGGTGAAGAGTTTACTGACACTATTTCTTGTTGAGATAATCAGGAGTTGCAGAGAAATGAGTATGAAATAGCAATGGCTCAAGTACTGTCTATTTCTGGAAAGAAGATTTGAAGAATGGGGAACAATCTGAGCATGTTATCTACATTTTCCAGCCATTGTTCAGAATTATTTGTGCCAATTGACAAGAGTGAAGCTGAGAATATTGGAGCTGGGGTGATAGGCAAAAATCAGGGTGGTGTTTGAAACCAGCATTGTGAGAGGGAGGAATCTCCATTCACTTAGGGGAGCACAGGGATATGTCTTACAGTCACTGACTGTCATAATTGTGGCTCAAGACACTATTAATGTGATTTCTGAGAAAAGCCACTCAATATTTTTCAGTCTTCGCAGCTGGTTCAGAATCATGAATGGTCAAGGGAATTGATTTACCTTTCCACATTATCCTTTTAGCTGTTCTGGGATAGTGTGGGAGCTGGAGGGGTTCAAGATTCAGCAACATAAACTTCAAAAAATGTTTAAAATTAGTGTATTCATTGGCTCTACAGAAAGAACTATTTATTTTCTGCTATGGAGTTGTAAGGGAAAGTGACAAGCATCATTTTAGTATGTTGGTTGAAATCTCAGCTCACATCCTAGCAGACAGATTCTGTCATACCAAGCTTGCCAAGGACTGCCATGCTATTTGTAAAGCAGTTTGTTACCACCTGGTGTGTATGGGCATGCCATTAATATAAACATGGCAAATTTTTATTTAAGACATGATAGGCTTCCTTTTTAAAAGAAACAATCCAATGTCCTGCTTCAATAGGCATGGAGAGAGTAAACCTTAAGACTAAGATTAGTCTGTTAAGTCTCAGCAAATCAAAATAAGCACCGTCCATGCCCATTTTAAATATTTGAGCTTAAAATTAAATTAGGCTGCATATTAGAAGAAATTCCAATGTCCTTGTTATTATGAAACAGCCTCACACAAGTTGCAGTGTAGCTATCATGGCCTGACAGTTTCAAAGTTGATAGAAGAACATCTTTTGGGAAAGACAGGAAAGAACAGTGTTTCGTTATCTGTAGGATGGACTTCACAGGCTAAAATGTTCTTTATTTTTCTCTGGCTTCTAGGAGTCAATTAGGTGTGACAAGCTTTATGAAAGATGGTGTTTTTATGTAATGGGTTATGAGAACTGAGGTCTGTCATCCCAAAGTTTGGTGGACGGATAGATGTCTTCATCCTGAAATGATCATCACAGCTGGTAATTCATGGATAGCTCATAGAAAAGGGTACTTTGCATCAATAATGTGTGAAACTTGAGTTAAAATGGAAGAGGAAGTGATGTAAAGGTATCCTTCTTATATGTGTTCTTCCAATCATGAGGCTGCAAGTTGCTATGAATCTTTTTTTCTGTAACAGCTGAAATAGTAAATGCCAACTGGAGACATTTTAAAATTACTTTTGTTTTTTTTTTCCTCTTTTCTCCTGTTTGGAATTTACTCTTTCTTCACTTTTCAGTTTTGGTCCTTATGTGAATTAACCTTTCTCTAGCAAGTAAGAAAGTAACAGTAGGCATATATCAAATGCCTGGGGAAGGCTAAGAAAGTGCTTCTCGTGAGAACAAGTAGAGTGTGGTGTTTGGGTCAGAAGCCAAATGGCAAAGCTCAAACAGGCAGGTGAGTCTCTACAGGCACTGCAGCGTGTTGATGCAGGACCTCATCCTTTTGATAGCAGCAGCTGGTTGGTTTCTAAGGTTGTTGACCATGTTGAGACAAACCACAAGAGAATGAAGTCTTCACTTCAAGATGTTTCTCTGTTTCTGGAGTGTTTTACATGTTCTTGTTTTTTCTTTTATTCATCTTTCTGTTGCATTGCAGTCCAATAATAAGTCTTCTTTTACTCATCCACCAGAAGCTGGAAAGTTCTGTTGTACCCATGTCATATCAGGAAAGGCCAAGTATGCTTGTATAGTGCTGGTTGTGCTTCGTGCTTGTGCAGTGGATCATTGACTGTATTCTGCTCTATAGGTTGACTCCTATGATGTGACTGTGGAAGAAGACCTTGGAGAAATTCAGCTAATAAAAGTTGAGAAACGAAAATATTGGTACCAGGATGACTGGTACCTTAAGTATATCACTGTAAAAACACCAATGGGTGACTATTTAGAGTTCCCATGTTACCGTTGGATTACAGATGAAAAAGAGATTGTTCTTCGAGATGGAAGAGGTGAGAGCTGTAAGAAACTTCATTTCCTGCAGAACATCCAGAATTCTTCCACCTCTCCTTCACCTTTCCCCATCTACCTCCCAGTCTTCTTTCTCATGTGGAGACCCACTGCCAGTCCCCTTCTGCATCCTAGGGAATGGACTTTCCCTGCTCACTAGGACTGCTTTCTGAGCAGTTTGTTGGGCTGGGCACTGACAGTAGAGTTGGATATTTTAGAAAACACATATAAGGAAGAGTCCTTATGCTGGCTTGTTACACTGGTCTTCAATATGAAGGCTGTCCCCAACGCCAAATTTTTGTCTGCTCCACTTCTCCATTGCTGGAAGCCCTTCTGATCTAATTAGAACTAGTGTCTCATCTTTGTTTCATACTAAGCCCCTGAGTGGCCCATGATTAATTGCCTGTAAATTGTCTTGTTTTCTTGAGAGTGAAATAAAATCCCAAAATAGGCTGCCCCACAGGTGCAAGGACTGACTTGAAACAGTAGCTTTATTTTTCACCATTTCTCTTTGCATGCTGTCAAGTCCAGGAGAGGGCAGGGTGAGATGGATGTGACTGCTGCAATTAGTGGTCACTGAGAAAAGTGTTACAGCACTTCTATGCTCTGTCCAAAGTAGCCCATTGGACCTGAAACTTGTGGTTTAACTGTCTCTGACTACCTACTTGCTGTGACCAGGGTTGGGGCAGACATATTTGTCACTGATATTTGCTTGTTCCCCTCTGTGCTTCCTAGGGTAGGTTGGCTGCTGTAGTGGTCTGCAGCATGAGTGCCTGAAAATAGCTGAAACAATATGTGAGGTGATAGGAAATAAAAAGAAACAACTATAATCATAACTAGTGTGACAGTTTATTTTTGGTCTCCAGAGGGACTTTCCATTTTTCACAATTTGATTTATAACAACTGTAACATTCAGATTATGGTGAGGTAAAGGACAAAAACCAGTGAAACCCTATTGATAGCTTGAACACAGCCAGCTGGAAAACATTAGCCATATATGTTATCAGTTGTATTACCTCTGATATTTTCAGCTTCAACCCCCAAACAGCTATTTCCATGAAACTTCCGCTGGCTTTATCTGCCTTCCCATTTGTGTATGTAAAGTGAGTCACATACCTTGCCCTTTCTCTGCTCACTAAGAAAGTCTCTGTGTTGTTTAATGGTATAGTGAATACATGGTCAGAAGAGCAAGCTGTCTGGAAATGAAGCCTCACTGTTCTTTCTTTCTGTTCTCATGATAAAAAGGTATGATTATTGCCCCAAGCTGACAGGGGAGAGCATAGCTCAAGCAGAGAAGATAGGATATGTGTTTCCTGGAGATGTCCGTTAGTTGAGAAGATTAGCTGGAACAATGTTGTCATTTTTCTTATTGATGAAAATTCTCTTAGATACTGAAATGTAAAATTAATCCCCGTGACCCTAATCAGATCATTTAACACTAGATATGTACAGCAAGTACACTAGGAATCCAGGTTTTATACACAGTTGAGGCAGATGTTCCTAGCTTGAGCTAATTGTCCCTTGGAGGCACCAAATTAAGATCTTATCTCCTTCTACAGACTCTCTAGGGACCTGTGTTTCTACTTGAGGTACTGAATTTGATTGTGTAAGCATTTCCCACAGAAACTTTGTAAGGGTATAGGTCAGAAGTTTGAAGGTTTGAAAACTTTTGTTTCCTTCTCAAGACCTGGGCAGTGATGGGTAGAGGAACGTGATAACCCTGTGTCTTTCCTCTGTTGCACAGCAAAGCTCCCCCGGGATGACAAGACCCACATTCTCAAGCAGCACAGACGAAAAGAGCTCGAGATTCGTCAAAAAATGTACCGGTGAGTTTCCCATAGATCCCCAGAAGGCCCAGTGCCTGTTCTCATCAGGTCAGAGTTTGGCAGAGTCTGTACAGACTATCATATTGCTCTAATTACTGGACTGCTGGATAAGAGAAAGCATAAGTTACCATATTGGCCATATATATTTTTTACTTAGGTGGAATTCACTGTAAGTGATGATCATCCTGGTGCAAGTGGCATTACAAGATACTTGAATCCCAGATAAGCCTATCTGGAAGGCCTAAGTGGGAATTCAGTGGTACAGTCCCTGTGTGGGCCCTTTGGCCCAAGTTGTGCTTTCAAGAAAGATTTGAAGGCAGATATCATTAGCCTTTTTACATACTCCAGTTTTGGAATGTGACTTGAACATGTCAGGTCTTACTGGATCTTTTTTGCTAGTTTTTGTTGTTTTCTACATCAGGGTGTGGTGGAATATCTGGCCCTGTTTGATTGTACTGGAATGTGCTAACAGAGTGCAGTTGTGATACCCACTTTTACAGTGTCATAGACATTTTTTTGTAATCAAGGTCACAATGGGAAAATGCTCTCTTTTATCTATGAGTAGCTCCAGAAGGCATTAGAATATCCTTTTTCTAGAGACTGTTAAAAAAAATTAAATACTCTGTTAAAGTAGTGGAAGTTTCTTGCACCTCCTTATCATGAGAGTAAGGATCAAAAGGACAGAGGGTTCATTCAGAATTGATGGATTGGGCCTTGGTGTACATGTTGTTAATATCATTTGACTAAGAAAGGATCTTGCTTACAAATTATGGGAAATAGAGCAGAGGAAAACATAGTTCAAAAAGAGGTGTGGCACAAAATTTTATTTATGCATGCAAAAAGGAAGGCAAAACCATTTGTAATTCCAGGGAAATAGCTATTTACAATTCAGATATGTAACTGATAATGCACAAAGCAGTCTGTGTGGGGCAGGCACTTTGGAAATACCAGTGAAAGAGTAGCCTTCACAAACAACCTTCATCTCTCAGATAGTTGCCTTTTGGAGGTACCTAAATACACGTCTGAGTACTGTTAGCTGCTGTATCTCAGTTCTGCAAAACTGTAGCCCCAAAAATGAGTATGCATTGGGCAGCTGCCGGCCTCTTTATCCCCTCCTCAACTAATCCGTTTTAAGCTACTGCCAGTTTCAACCAAATGTGACAAGTGTTTGGAAATATCACAGATACTAAGTTACTTCAAGTTTTGTGAAGGTAAGTGTCCAAGTAGATGCTTCCATTGTACTTCAGGATTCTGTATGATACTGGTAGGTATTGACGGCAGCATGAGTCACTATTTTTGGCCCAAATAAGTCTGCCACAAATTTACTTTGTAGAGTTGAGTCACAGAATGACACAGCTCTCATGCTGGTGATGTTATACGGTTAATCCAACTTCTCTTGATTTCTCAGTTGGAAGGAGTGGCATCCAGGCTTTCCCCTGAGCATTGATGCACTTTCACACAGTGATCTGCCTCGTGACATCCAGTTTGACAATGAGAAAGGAATTGACTTCATTCTGAACTACTCTAAAGCGTAAGTGTTTGTGGAATCTTAGAAGTTTTGCAAAATCTCTCTTGGGACAGGGTAAGGATCTGATGACCTTTCACATTTCATTGAAATCTCAAATTTAGATTCTTTTCTCCCAGCTGGACCTGCAGTCAATCCAAGTAGGAAAGAATTGAAGAGTTTTGGTTTTTTTTAATATCAATATTTTAAGCTTTTTGTACTGGGAACTGGCTGAGTCTCTGCATTGTCATTAGACACTGTTTTGACTGTAAATAGATGGAGGAGGCAATGGTGAAAAGCATAGAAAGAAGGACTGTTGGCACCTGATACCTTAGGCTTCTGACTTAGTTCTCAGAGTCATCATCCAGAGATACCTCTGTCCCCTGATTGATACATTCAAATTGATAATTAAGCCTTTCAGTCACATACCAAAAGAAGATGGTATCAATGCACACCTGCTGAAGAAAAACTGTTCTGAGCAGCTCATCAGTTAACCACAACTGAGTGTAATCTGCTTGGGGAAACAAAGTCACTGTCCACCTACTTGCATGTGTCATGTCATTGAAAAAAAAAACAGAGCCCTTCACACTGAAGATGTGTGAAGCATTAATTTTTTTGACTGTAGTTTTTATATGACGTAGATCTTAAAGCACAGACATCGTAGGATGCCAAGAACCACTCTAGAGTGGAGTTCAATAAATGCAGTAGCAGGGACTGGGCTCTTGAGATGCCTTATGGGATTGTGTGTAAAGGTGCAAACAGCAAATTTAATTCTGCAGAGTGAACAATCTCACATTTCACTGCTGAAAAATTCATTGGTGTATAAAAGGGTGGAAAAACACGGGGAAGGGTATTGAGGAAGTTGAAGCTGGATTTTTTTCAGATAAGTTTTATTTCATTTTGGTTTTAGGATGGAGAATCTCTATGTCAACCGTTTCATGCACATGTTCCAGTCCTCCTGGAGTGATTTTGCAGATTTTGAGAGGATCTTTGTCAGAATCAGCAACACAATCTCTGGTGGGTTTATCAGCATTTGCTCATGTTTGCATTGTAGAATGACTAACTAGTTGTCTTTAACATACCTGATTAGGAAGGAACTGTCTGACCCACACTTCCTTTCTTCTATGGCTTTTCATAAATAAACTGTAAACTCAGACTGCTGATCACACCAACAGCCCGAAAGACCAAAAAGCAAAGTTATGATCTCACACAAACTAAAATTGCTGGATATTGCTCAGTGACCTTCTCTGTCCTGAGCTGTTCTGGAAGTCAGGCAACACAGTCCCTTTGGGGTTTTAGAAAGGTATTTTCAGACATGTGCAAGTCCCATAGACCAATTTTCATAAGTATTTACCATCTAAACCTAGAGATAGCATAGTGGGAGTGCTTCTTAGAGTGTATTAGCTGTTAAGGCATTTTTTAAAATTTGATCATGTATCTTCCAATTCAGCAATTTAAAAATGTGAAAAATCTGTAAAGAGGCATGTTTGGAAATGTTCTCTTCTAAAAGCAAGTACTAGGATGACCCCTCTTGCTCTTACACAGACTAGATCAAAGGCTGTTGCCTAACTTGCCAGCTGTGTGCTCAGTTCTGATTGCACTGCTGCTAAGTTCCAGCTTCTCATCCCTGTCCTGACATGGGGAAAGTACCACTGCCTCAGTTCTGCTGTCATAACCTCAGCCATAGTTCTCCTCAGTCAGCTCTCATGGGCCATTTGTGTCAATGACAAATGCTTTTCAATGGTAAACTTTTGACAACAAGGATCATTTTGACAGAACTCATTTCAGGCATGAAGGTGCATGCTGTTAGAACAGCAGATGTGGGGATGGGTTGCAAAGAGCTGGAAATGACCTGGGAGCTGTAACTTCTTCACCTGGTCCTGCTTCAGCCAGGATTGGCTGTCAGACACAAGGAATTGTGGTTCTTATTAGAAAGTAGTGTGAGTTAGTCTTGAAAAGACTTGTGGCATTTATCCAAAATGTCATCTCTTCTCAAAAATATGTCAGAATTAGTTGTGCATACTGGAGTCACCATCCCTGGAGGTGTTCAAGATGCATCTGGATGTGGTGCTGAGTGATATGATGGTTTAGTGGTGATGTAGGTAGGCAGTTGGACTGGATGATCTTGAAGGTCTTTTTCAACTTTGATGATTTTATGATTAAATGTCTTGCTGTGCTTGTAATTTCATACTTGCATCTTCTTACTAGAAGACAAAAATCACTCTCTGAGAGAGAGTTTCACTTTTGTATTCAAGGCTGTTCAGTTTCTGCTGTATTATTCATAGCATTTAAAACTCCATTGATGTAGTATTAAAATGTCAAATAAAAATACTTATTTTCTTTAACCCTTTACAGTATGGAAATCTTAGCAGTTACATTAAAGAATTGCTGACAGACATGGGTTTTGAAGTTCATGGAGTCCTTTCTGTAAAGCAGGGCTGGAAAGCCTTTGTTTTGTGAGCCAGACCCAACCTTATACTTCTAATGTAACCCATGGTTACACTATTTTACTTTGGTTTACTGGATTATTGGTTATAGTAGACACACGGATACTCTAAGTTGGTTCCTCCAATGTGTGTGAATGGGCTTTTCAGATTTTGCAAAGGAAAATACTTTTCCCTCCTGCTCTGAAGCTTTGCTCCTCTTCAGGCTGCCTAAGGACCAGTTAACAGAAATAAAAGTAATTTCTGTGGTCCCAGGTATAAAATAAAGCACACAAGCTGGCCAGAGCTATTAAAAACTAATTACAGCTATTTGTTCCATTTAATAAGACTGCTTCCTAAAGTACTTTTAACACAGGAATTAGATGTAATTTGCAATTAATTTCATTGATAACATTTCCATACTCATGAGGAAAGCTCAAATTCTGCAAGTTTTAAATATTAAGTATCAGTCTTGGTTATATTAATGCAATTTTGAATCTGCATGTTGCAAGTCTTGGCAGAAACAGAGCTAATGGAAAAGGTAGTTCAAGGCATTTTTAAGTCATGCAGTTTCTGTCCAACTCATTTTTTTGGTTGGTGTAGACTTCAGATACAGCTCCACACTCATTATGCAAATGAAAGAGATTATATAAATGTCAACTTTAAATAAACGTCACTGTTTTTTCACTCTGTTAGAAAGCACTGTGAGTTTCAAGACTTTTTTTTTCCTAATTATCACTGCACTGCATTCCTTCAGGCCTATCTTTTTCATCCTTTCACCCTTTGTAGAAAAACATATTGCTTTCAGAAGAAGTCTGCCTTGTCTGAAAATAGGCAATAATGTAAAACTTCACATGCTCCTGAAGACACCAATGGGATTTTTCACATTAATCAATATTTTTCTGACTCTGAACTTGTAGGCCAAAGTGGTGACATGACATTATGAAACAGAACACTGCACTTGTGGAAAGCATCCAGCAATACTACATATGTGATAGTAAAGAGATGGAGTACCCAAAGCTACCATTTTATTAAGAAGAGATGTTAATCTGGGTTTATATTAGCAGTTGAAAAATAAACAGAGGAAAAATTGTTAACCAAACAAAACAATGAATGAGCATTTTTACTGAGTCAAACTTAAGACTTCCCCAGGTGTCTCCAACTAAGAGAACTGCTTCAGCTACTGCTGGTCTTTCCCTACCCACATTGCTCTGTATATTCTTTCTCCTGCCTGTGCCATCTTTTTTGGACCCATCCCTCTGTACTGCATATCCTGAGAATTTGAAGAATGAGACTTAAAAATACCATGGAAGACCTGAGATGGAGAGAGTATTTTTCGTAGGAGTGGAATATTCTACTTCTCGTTGCTTCTGTACATGGAGAAACAAATTATTATCAATTTTATTTTTCTCAAAGTGAAAAGCAAAGATTACATTTTTCCTTTGTAATTAAAGTGATATTTCTTAAAATTCTGTGGCAACTTTTGAATCCTTTTTCTTGCTACTTTCTTTAGTCAAAGTTGCAGTGCAGTATAACAGAAGGTGGGGAGGAAGGGAGAAACCCTACAAAGCAGTAGGATATTGATGCAGTGCAAATATTGATGCTGCAGGTTTGTTTTTCCTTTAGAATATGTGATGCAACACTGGAAGGAAGATTTTATGTTTGGCTACCAGTTCCTGAATGGGTGCAATCCTGTGCTGATCCGGAGATGTACAGAAATACCCAAGAAGTTGCCTGTGACTATGGATATGGTAGAATGCAGTCTGGAGAGGAACCTGACCCTGGAGGAAGAAGTGAAGGTACGACTCTGAGTCAGGTTGGACTCCATCTGCTCCTTCTCATGTCCTCTAAACTCCAAACCCTGTACTAATTGCCTTCAGCCACATCTGTTTTCAGGCTGTGTGGTTAGTCATGGCAAAGCAGATTGTCTCTACAGACTAGCAGCACTTCTGTTGACTGTTTTCTCCTGGTATCCTGGAGCTGCAGACCATGCCTTTCTCCAGTAGGTGAAGGGTCCTTTTTCAGTTGTTTCCTCTGAATGGTTAGGGATTGACTAACTGTTGACTAGGGATTGAACTAACGTGCTGAAGAAGGGCTGGCAAGGGTACTGACTTGCTTTGTTTGTAGGACAAGCATGGGGTTCTCTTCAGCTGGAAGGATGAAACTTGTTTGTATCTTAGTGTCACCTCATGAATGCCAAATACATAGTTGCTCTTTGCCGAAAGGCTCACTATCAGACTCAGCAGACACAAGTCAGGCAGTTTGTGTAAAGGTGCTTGTTGTCTCAATGGCATCATCCCTGAGCCACCATGAGCAAGGGCAAGTCAGTGGCTACTTGTAGTCACAATGCACAAACCAGCCTCTGGCCAAGAGTTCCCAACCTTTGTTCCAAGCTTCGCTGCTTGCACTCTGTTAAAATGTATCATGTTTTTTTTTCTTCNTTTTTCCCCCCCCCCAGCAAGGAAACATTTTCGTTGTGGACTATGAGCTGCTGGATGGTGTGGATGCCAATAAAACAGACCCATGCACAATACAGTACTTGGCTGCACCCATCTGTCTGCTGTATAAGAATCTGGAGAATAAAATTGTACCCATTGCAATTCAGGTGGGCTTGCTGTCAGGGTCTTTAAAGGGGTACATTGCTCTTTGTCTCATCTTAAACATGAAACTTGGGGTTTTGTACTTTTTTTTTTTTTTTTTGTATCTTTCAGCTTGGTCAAAAGCCTGGACCAGACAATCCCATATTCCTTCCTTCGGATGCCACATATGACTGGTTGCTAGCTAAAATTTGGGTTCGCTCCTCTGATTTCCATATCCATCAGACAGTGACCCATCTCTTACGGACACACTTAGTCTCAGAGGTGTTCAGCATAGCAATGTTCCGGCAGCTGCCTGCTGTACATCCTCTCTTCAAGGTTGGTTCTTGTAAGAAGGGATGTAGGTGGGGGAGGGAGTTTTGCACATCAGTTTGACAAACCAAAAGGAAGTTCGGGTGATAGCTCAGCTGTGATAGTTTGGCTGGCTGCCCTGCAAGGCAACATATAGCTAAGCCACCAGGACTTCCAGGACTTTAAACTTTACACTAGGTTGCTGTTGAATTCAATTAGAGAATTTGTCATCTTTCATTGTTTGTCCCATATCACAGCTCTTGGTGCCACACATGCGATTCACTATAGCCATCAATACCAAAGCCCGAGAACAGCTTATCTGTGAATGTGGCCTTTTTGACAAGGTAAGTAATTTCCTTTGTGAATCTTCATTATTATTTAAGGTTCCATATGTGTTTTTATCCTTTAACCATCACATATTGCCTTGTTTCTTGATGTTTCTACTAAATGGCAAACATAACTAATATGGCCTGAGAAACTGACACACAGACCTGATGCCTTGTTGTGCTGAAGATGTTGTCTTTTACCTTTAATCAGCTAATTCAGAACTGTCCTATGTCAGTAATGAGTCAGTATCACACTTATTCATAGCTGATGTGATTTTGGGGTATGAGTATAGGAGTGTAAGGTAACATAATATGGGCATACATCCCTGCACATGTATGCAAACAGTTAAGTCCTCAATTTCTTTTAAGTACTCAGTTATTCATATTGGGGCAGGCTGGTGACCAAAACAATCTGTGATTACAAAAGGAATTTTGCATCAGAGAAAGATGATAGATAGAATAGATAGAAAGAATAAGATAGATTTCTAAGCCTAGAAATAGTGGCCTGTCTTCCTGTATTGCCTTAAACAGCACATCTGCTAGGATTAAAACTTAGCTTCATCTGAGTCAGTGAAACATAGCTGTATGTCATGGACACGGGCATTTAATTCGTACCCAGCTCTTCCTTGGCTCTCCCAGAAATGGCATGCTGCATCTAGGAACCATAGCATGTTGGCATGCAGCAATCTCTGTGACAACATGCTAGCAGCAAATGGGGGGTTTGGAGATGTTTCAGAAGTCCTTCCAAAAAAAGAGCCTGTCTTTCAGGACAACTGTCTCCTTTACATCTCTGGTACCAGACCAAAAATAGCTTCCTTGCTCCAGAGTTTTTCACCCAAGGAGGAAAGAGAGGTTAAATTCAGGCACCTTGTTGTCTTCTGTACTCCACTGCTGACTGTGGAAACATGGCAGGCACTCCCATCCCTTTGAACAGAAGCATAATGTCCATACCCCGTGCATGTGGGATGAGTGTGTGGCTAAGACCTGCAAGAGGGGATCCAAGAGCTCCAAAATTTGTTGGTTCCAATGTAGATGATCAACTAGCTGGAGGACAGTAAGTGTAAGCTGACTACTGCTACAACACTAGCATCATATGCTAGAAAAGCAAAGTTTGGGAGCTTTTGTGCCGTGATTACCTAAAGAATTTTGCAGTGCTGTTTGTTGTGGACATGCTGTGTTTTCCAAATTTAACATATAATGAAAACCTGGCCAATCCTCATCAGTAGGCACCCAGTGGGACTGGTCTCCTGTCTTAAATTCCCGGGTAGCTAACAGTAGCCTGCACCCATAAACGCTTTCTTCTAAAACACTGTGGCAGCAGTGAGTGGTTTAGCAAAAGCCTTGTTCTAACACACTCCTGGCTGCCTTTTTTCACATGCCTGCTGGTTCTGGAGCATAGGGCTGGCAGAAAGTGCTTTGGGTTTGATGCTTTGATGTTGCTGTACTTTATTACTGTATTCCATTATAAGCAGGTTCTGTATCTATGGAGAAGATGTGGATATTAACAGTGATTTATGGGAGACGTGTGAAATCTCTGAAGTCAAAAAGCACACTTGTAGTAGACCTCTGTATTTTGGTACTTGTTTGTGTGGGGATGAGGTTTTTTCCTTGAAAAAGAGAGTCATCAGCATTATGAATACCATCTCCTGTGAATCTGAAAGCCAGTCTCAGCGCAAAGTGAACATAATCTCGTACTGTTCCTTTCTTGCCTGCAGGCAAATGCTACAGGTGGAGGAGGACACGTACAAATGGTGCAGAAAGCAATGAAGGATCTGACTTATAGCTCCCTCTGCTTCCCTGAGGAGATCAAAGCTAAAGGGATGGACAGCAAAGAGGATATCCCCTACTACTATTACCGGGATGATGGCATTAGAGTCTGGGAGGCTGTAAAGAGGTAAGAGTCTGTAGTTCTAGAAGTGGCTAATAAAGTCACTGTCACAGACACATGACTTCATTTTCTCTCTGCTCACTTTGCTCTTCATTACAGCCTTGTGAACACCACCTGGGCTGTTTAGTCACGTAGTGCCTTTTCCATCCAGCATATCTTATCTGAGGAAAAATATATAGTCAAGCACACATCCTCGAAAGGCTGTTAATTCCTGCTTTTTTTCAGCACTGTTTTCTTGTATCCTGTATTTCAGAGGCCCCTTTATATGTCTGTACTCTTCTATTTCACAGAGTTTAGTGAGTTGGAATTTAGCCCAGCAAAGGGGATTTAATTAGTTGGGTTTTTTCAACGCTATACACAAACCAAGAGAGAACGCATCTCTCTGAGCCAGCCATCTGAGCTCATCAGGGTTCTTGTCAAGTTGAAACGCAAGATTGCCTTGCATGAGAGTTGTGTTTTGAAACTCAATAAAATAGGTATCAACTGATTTGAGCAAAATCTTTCTTTAAATGCCTTAAAATTGCAAGGCCCAAATTTTGTCAGGATGGGCAGCAATTCTGAGTCAGGAGAGGTACTGCACAGCTGCTCGGCCACACATATGTGGCTTCTTTTCAGATATGAAACACTGCCTCAGAATGGAATGATTCATATGTTTTTTTATTCTGCAATGGCATTTCATTTAACAAACTATGTATTTTTGCGTGGCATAAGTTGCTTGCTAAATATGCAGCTGTTTCTGGTCACGTGGCTTTTGAAAAGCATGTTCATTAAAAATCAGATCTTTTGTGTACACAAAGTAGGGGGTTTATAATGCAAGCATAATTTTTAAAGTGTTGGGTACATCTTTGTCTCCTGTGCTTTCTCTGTGTTTTAGCAAGGGGTTATCTTGCAATATTTCCTGCAATTGTTAGTGCCCATTTGAGAGAAAAGGAAGTTACAACTTTTCTGTGGTCATTTTCTTGATGTAGTCCACTTTTTGTCCCTGTTCTCTTTCTTGTGTTTTCTTTGCTGATTGAGATGTGCCTTTTCAAGTGCCAGATAGTACTTAGTCAATTTAGTATGACTGTGGGTGTTAGCCTAGCTGGAGGAAGACATTACACTGCCTCAGACTTTGCTGAGAGATTCTTTATAAGTGAATAATTTGGTTTACAAATAGTGTGGGCAGTGCCCCTTTGAGTGTGTGATATCCCATCCCATGGAACAATGGTCGTGCCTGTGTCTAGTAACCATGAATCCCCTACACTCTGCAGGGGTATCAGTCTCCACCCTTCTGATTAAATAACTTCCCATGTGGTAGATAGCCTAGATTTAAGAAAGCTGATAAGGTTGTCCCTATGAAAACAATGAGGCTCACACAGCAAATTTTTAAACCCCTTTTCTAATACTCAGCTTTTTATTTCTGATCTGGCTGCAGATAGCTATTCCAACCCAAAAAGCCTCATATATTTGAGTGGGAGGGGGTCTAAAATATTGCCGTTGTGTAAGAGAAGGATTACCTTGTATATGCATTTGGCACAGGTGCCAGGTGGTGGAGACAGAGCTCATGCAGGGCAGTTTTATCTCTACATGTTACAGGATTTTTTTTTCCATAGGCTTCCTCTGGAAGCCAAAATCACTTAAATTCTTGGTGTTTATGCAGTGGTTTGCATGCCTCATTAACAAATCTTGACTTGGTTGGCTAATAGAAACCACACTGACAGATTTGTAAAGGTCTCCAAACTGCAATAAATGTATAGCTTATTAGGGGAGAAATCTCTATTGGATAACAATTCTTAATCCCATCAGTCAGCTTCTGCATTGAAATGGTTTCACCCTGTGGTTTGTTATCAAAATATTTAGCAAGAGATTACAGGTACCTGCAGAGCTAACAGTGTATTTCAGCATAGCTCAGTTAACCAGTCATTTAGTCACAAAATACAAACCTTCAGGAACTCAGGCTTACCTATTTTTCTGTTTTCTGAACTATTTCTGTTATCTTAGTGTTTTAAGAGCCTTTCTTTCTGAGGTGAGTTACCTTGGGAAGCTTTTACAGAAAGCAAGATTTCGAGAAGAGGAACTGAACAGGAGCAGCTTTGGAGTGTCTCACATACAGGGGTGTCATGGTTTAGGAACCCGTGTTCTCAGTGTGAAAACCATGAGAATATGCTAGAGGGAGTCTGTATTAGGTGAAGAAAAGGACGTAAATGTGAGGACAGAGGTCTGGGCAGGAGCAAAGCCTCAAGTAAGAGAATAAAGAGCACAGGACTGTTCAGAGGATGGTGTGGGGTCCAGCATCTCTTTGTTGAGGGAGGAAGTGATGCTGTAGTCAGAAATGAACCAAAATTGCCTCTGGGAATTACCACTGCTTGTGGGAAGGACATAGGAGAGTGTCAAGGCTTGGTCTTGCCCTTTGCTCTTTCCCTGTGCAGCATCTGCCTCCTCTGCAATGTCAGTAGAAGGTCTCCAGGGAGAGGCAGGCTTACTTTATCCTTTTTGTTTTGTCTTCTTCATTTGTTCCTGTGTCTGCAGTTTTGCAGAGGATGTGATTCACATCTACTATGAGAGTGATGAGGTGGTGTGTGAGGATGTGGAGCTCCAGGCCTTCGTCAAAGACATTTACGTCTACGGGATGAGAGGTGTGAAAGCCTCAGGTAAAGTATAATGGCCCAGCCAGGTCTGCAGCTTCTGGAGATGCTGCAGACAGCAATGCTGCATGCACAGCATGCCTGGAACTGTTGGATATCCTCTTCCTTCTTGGCTCAAAGATGCTCAGTTTTATGGGTGAGACCTTGTATCAGGCCCTCACTTCCTCAGGAGACAACTTTGCCACAGATTCTCACCATGATCTTGGGCAACTGGTGTAATCTCTCTCTATGCTGGGAATTGATCCTTTGATCTTGCCTGCTCACTCTTTAAGTATTGGAGAGGAGTGTCTGTCTGTGTGTGCTATTGGAACCACCAAGCAGACTGACAGAAATCATAAGGAGAAGGGAGACCCCCTTGAATCCTCTTCTTCAAACCTCACACCAAATAAGAACACTCCCCAGCAGTAGCTTGCTGCACTTCGCATTTGTTCAGTATCTGTGTCATTGTTGAGCTGTTCTGCTCTCTTCAAGAGAAGATACTCATAATTCTTTCCAAGAAATGCTTTCCTTTGCTCTGTCTCCTCTCACTGCTTCTCATTTCTTGCAAACCATTACTTGGCTGTGGAAGTTCTCACCCATAATGCAGCTCTATTCTCCCACCTGAGTTAACACTCTCCTGCCTTTCTCTAAACATGTGGTTTTTTCTTCTACTCACATTTTGTCCAAGCAGGTTTTCAGGAATTTATACAGGTAGGTGGGGATTCTTCACACTGTCCTGACAGATTTACATATGGAAACACCTGTTGGCCAGTGATCTGGGGCAGATGGCTTTGGCATTGCATTACACACATGTTCATGTGTGGGACCTTCAGGCAAAGCTGTGATGTTTCCACTCATTACCAGAATGAGCTGGTGTATAACCACCTCCTGGGCTTTACCTGCTTGGACAAGCGAAGGACTGGGAAACATATAGTTGCTGTTGATTTTGTTTGTGTAGTTGTCTCTTAGAAAAAACTTAGTAATGGCCTGCCAGTAGGAGCTTCATTCTTGACCCAAGTGTCTTGATATGGGACAAGTACTCAGCCTTTTCAGGGCTACAGCTGGGGTGGGACACTACAAAGACCACTGGTGACAGGGCTGCCACTACAGGTGGGAAACCTGCCAGGCCTGCAGTATCCTTGTCTGCGTTGCTGCCACTCCAAGGGCTGAGGCAGAGAGCAGAGGGACTTGGCTGGGTCTGAAAAAAATGGGGGAGGCTGTTGCATGCAGGGCTCCCCCTCCAGTCTCTGTTTTTGCCCTTGGAGGTCTGCTCTGACTGGCAGCGTGCTAAACCCCTTTAATGTTGAGCATGGTGTGCTTAAGATAGCAGGACACAGGAGGGGATTGTGCATTCTCTCCTCTTTGGGTTTGGTGGCTGGCAGGAGCTACTCTGTGCCTCTTCATCATCTCAGGTTGAGTTCACATCTGCATCAGGTTGGTGGTGGAGATGTGGAAGCAGCTGGCAGAGGTAGCCTGAATGGGGACAGCTCACCCCAGGGTGCTGACAGGTCTCTAGGAACCCGGGGACCTGTGGTCACATTGGGCTGGCACAGGGAGTACAGCACAGGACTGTGATATAGTGGAGATAGGAAAGATACAGGCTTTGGGGGAGCTTTGGTAGCAAAATATTTCTCTAGTTCCTGCTTGTTCCCTTCTTTCTTTATGTTTGATTATTCCCCTTTGTCGTGGTTTAACCCCAGCCAGCAACTAAGTACCAAACACCTGCCTGCTCACTCTCTCCCAGGGGGATGGGGGAAGAGAATCAGAAGGGTAAAAGTGAGAAAACTTGTGGGTTGAGATAAAGACAGTTTAATAAATAAGCAAAATAAAGCAAATAAATAAATAAATAAGCAAAATAAAGACAGTTTAATAAAGCAAAAGCTGTGCGCAAGCAAAGCCAAACAAAGAATTCATTCCCTACTTCCCAAAGACAGCTTGATGCAACTGTTTCTGTTCCTCATTCTGTTTTCTCTTCCAGACGTTCTCATTTCCTCACTTCCTGCTTCAGCAGATAAGCACTCCCTGCTCTCCTTCTTGCAGTGCACTTGATTGCTGAGCCTTGGACCTTTGTGAATACAAGCACAAGGTCATTTGCTCCTTCTCTGGTTGAACTTCAGACTGAAGACAAAGGGAGCATCTGAGGTCCCTGCCCTGTGTACTCTCTGGGTTCCTTGCTGCAGGGTAGGCAGGGTGAGAGACCAGGGATACAGTATTTTTTAAAGGTGTAATTATACTTTGCCTTTCACTTAAGGAATGCCACATACTTTGCAAAGAGTGGTGATGCCTCACAAACTGGTATGAGGTAAGGCAAAGTTATTCTGTTTCTACGGCTGGATAGCCAAGACACAGAGCGGTTGAATAGCTCCTGTTAGACCACACAGCAGCTTTCAGAAAGAGAATGCTCTGCTCTTAAGTGACTGCTGCACAGTCTTCTCACTTGTGCCTTTTGAGCAGCTGATTGCTACTGGGTAACTGGGTTACTTTATAGGTGGATTACATAACCTTTTCTTCTCCCTCATTTAGGGTTTCCTAAGGTGATCAGGACACGAGAGAAGCTAGCAGAATATCTCACGGTGATAATATTCACCACATCAGCCCAGCATGCAGCTGTGAATTTTGGTCAGGTAGGAATTTCTGGGAAGACTGTTCTTCTTTCTGGGCTGGGAGGTGCATCTATCAGGCCAAGGTGTGAGAAATGTGTTTTTAGTAGGTGTACAGACTTCACATTACTCTTTCTGGTCAAAATAACTGCAGAGCCATTCCCCATGAAGACTGTGGAAACTGAAGTATTTTGGAAGATGAGAAAGGCATTTTGAGTCCTGAATATGTACCAAAGCTCACATTTAGAGGTTTTAACTTGTATATTTTAGTTGTAATGATATTATTATGGGGAACATTTTTTAAAAAACATTTAAATGGGTTGCTAAGACCCCTTTTAGAAATGCTGAAGGGTTCAGGCTTTCCAAACATCACCTGAACTGCCTGGCTATGTTATGTGCTGGTAGCCTGTGACACATTCTGCAATGAAATGCAAAGGGTTATGCTAAGTGGCTTTACTTTACATTTGCTGTGAGTGCATGCACGGGTGACTGCCATGGGTTGCTGTTGTAAGCTGCACTAATGTGGCAGTGTGCCTGTGCCAAAACAGTATACATCCCATTTTCAGATGTGGCTGAGGGAATGTGTGCAACATAGCTCAGTGCTGTGACTGCAGTTCATGTAGCTGCATATGGCATCTGTCTTTGAGTTGGTGCATCTGGCTGTTTCCAACAGCTCAGTCTCAGCAGTACAGCCATCCAGCTGGCCTAATGAAGCATTTTCCAAGAGTCTTGAGTTATCTATTTGAAAGCTGCCTTGCACCTCTGCAGGACCTCCACTTCTACTTTCTGTAGCTACACAGAAAAGTCACTACAAGGTAAAGTCCCACTGAAGTCAGTGGAACAGGAGTTCAGATCTTCGATGGTACCTAGATACTTAACTCCCACTGACATACATATAAAATTTGAAGCAATACATCTGTGAAGATCTAGGCTTTGGTCACGTATGGTCAAGTTTTCAAAAGCACCAATGTGCTTAATATTCCTAATGCATGGAAAGGGCATTGCTGCTCATTTCTTGAGTTTGTGAGCCAAATGGCAACTTTGAGCTTCCTCTCCGATGTTTAATGTGTCACATACTGATAGTCTGTGTTACCCCTGCCTGCCTTTATTGACATCTATCTACCCTGAAACTGTAGTAACAGCCTGCTTTTCAAATGCTGTTTCTTCTGACATTAAGGCATTTTGGAAAGCAGACTTCACAGCCAGAAGGATATCTCTCTGACAGTCTGTGTTGCACAGAGCTTTTTCACTGAGTGGGTGGTCAGTCGCTGGAACAGGCTCCCCAGGGAAGTGGTCATGGCGGGAAGCCTGTCAGAGCTCAAGGATTGTCTGGACGATGCTCTTAGTCATATGGTTTAATTTTAGATAATCCTGTGAGGAGCAGGAGTTGGACTCATTGATCTTTATGGGTCCCTTCCAACTTGAGATATTCTCTGATTGTATGAGCTTTTTTTTTTTATATATAGATGTTCTGGCTTCAGGCATGGAGGATCTCACAGATAAGTGGGGAGACCATCTTTCCTATTGTGATTATTTCCAAACACATCCCACATCACTCTCCACGTTGACCTTCCTGTTCACCCCTGCAGCTCAGGATCCCTAGAGCAGGTCTAGAGCCAGGTGTTGAATGAACCAACAGTAGTCCTGTGCCACATCCGTGACCAAGGATCTTTGTGACTATTCTCTTCTAACCTGTCATTACAAGTGATTGAGACATCTCCCATCCTCCCGCCCCGGAAATCCTGTCTGTTCAAGTACCATTAAGGAACCACCTCTTAATATTGCCCAGGCTATTAGCATTTAGTGTATTACCTTCACAGAGGGGGAATCTGGCATGTAAAGGATATTCAGCCCATCAGAAAAAGGGTCTTCAGCCATGGGAAAAAATGTCAGGGAGTGAGGGCTGTCAGTAGGAGGAGACGGCTATGCACTGGAGAGAACTGATTGAGCATAGTGTAAGCATGGCACACAGTTGAAATGGGACTTCCCCTAAGGCAGGGCAGGGGATATGTATGAAGGTATTGAAAAAGTGCTTAGAAAAGAAAGAGTTATGGTGAGTGCAACATCTCAGATGGCAGCAAAACTCGGGGTCATATATGAGGCAAAATGAGACATCACCATCCTACATCATTGAAGCAGGCCAGAAGTGATTCTAAGTTCCCGGTCTGGCACTCACTCTCACCACATTCATGTGCCGTGTTCCATGATGCACCAGCAACCTTTGCCTCTCTTACTGCCTGACCATGGTACTGTGGAAATGTTCTTAGAGCAAATTTTTCAGAAAAGAGCAACTGGAGAAAAGGGAATTTTATCAATTATAGTTTGGGGTTTTTTACCAAAGTTTGCTTCAGATTATCAGAAGAGATATTTGTTTAATAAAATAGCTAAGTCCTTAGCCTGGCTGGCGAGTCTGGGCTGTGTGGCACATACCTGTGGTTAGCAGAATAACTACTCACTTATAGAGAACCCAACTGTCTCACTCGTGAGATCCTGAGAAAGACAGTATGGACTTCTTTGTCTCTTTCAGTCCTTCTCTAGAGCATCTCTCTGTCCTTTAGTTAGTATCTTCTCTTTCTGAGAGGTTTATATTACAGAAACAAGCTCCCTGGTATCAAGATTCCTGATTTTCTTTTCAGTGTTCCTGAATATCAGCCACTGCAGTTTTTCACTGTGCTCTCTTGCTTTGTTGTGCAGTATGACTGGTGTTCCTGGATTCCCAATGCCCCACCAACAATGCGGTGCCCTCCTCCGACAGAAAAAGGCACAGTCACCATTGAGCAAATTGTGGAGAGTCTGCCAGACAGGGGACGTTCTTGTTGGCATCTTGGAGCTGTCTGGGCCTTGAGCCAATTCCAGGACAATGAAGTAAGTCAACCTCCCTTTTCTAGGTGGTGAAGATGTAGGTGAGGCCACAAGGGCCATGGCAAGACCATATGGACTCATAAGATTGCAGTGCTGGTCTGTGTTTGACTTGGCTGTGTTTGCCTTTCTGTGGACGTGTCAGTGGTGTGGTTTTGCCCTTGTTCTGCCAGATGCAAGCCAGCTACAAAAAGATGCAGAGATGGAAAGAAGCAGTCAGCAGAGGAGGGATGATGGAACAGCACCTTTCATTGGCAGTGCCAGCATAGGCTAGCTTAAATATTGTTTGCACTGTTTTAGAAGTAGCACTGGTGAGGCTCTGGAGGTTATTCTGCTGGAAGACATAATGTTGAGGCAGGAGAGCCTTTGCTTTATCAAAGCATGATTTCTTGGTGTTTTTCAATTAGCTGTTTCTGGGCATGTACCCAGATGAACACTTTGTGGAGAAGCCGGTGAAAGAAGCTATGGCAAAATTTCGCAAGAATCTGGATGACATCGTCAACGCTATCACCGAGCGCAACAAGAACAAAAAGCTTCCTTACTACTACCTTTCACCAGATCGCATTCCCAACAGTGTTGCTGTTTGAGCAAGTACCCAGGAGGGTCTGGAGACGTGTAAAGCTAGTGATACTTTCCTGTTACTTATGCTTCTTTTCAATGAACTTTCAGAAACGGATAAAATAAAAAAACTACCTTTTCCATCAGAGATGACCCATGGTCTATTTGGACTTTCAAAACAAGTTTGATTACAATGGATCTTGCAGACAGTTTAGTTGTCAACCTTCTAGGTCAAATTTGCTACAAGTTTATTTTTCTAAGATTTTTTTACTTATACTTAGAATCAGTAGCCATGTTTCTGTTAGCTTTCCCTCTCCTAGTCAAAACAATATAATCACTAATTCACTCATTTTATTCAGTGCAAATAGTATCAGGAGCAATAAGCAAGTCACATTTTAAAAATCCTTCCTATTTTTAATAGGTGACACTGTTGGCATATAAAAATATAGTCTTTAAAGTTTATGCATTTTTTAAAATATGATTAAAGCAAATGTTAAGTATTTTCTCTACAATTGTGAATGTCCTAATCAGGATGAAGGCAGAAGCAGGACATTTTCTTAACATAGCTGAGAATTTTTTATCACTTTCTTATTGAGTTCACATGAAATGAGATAGCCTGATTCATAGGAGATGAAAATTTTGTACCTGCACAAACCTAGATGTTTGCTGCATAAAACTAGCAAGGTTTGTTTTAGCCTCTGCCAGAAAAGTTTGATGTCATTCATACATATGGGCAAGCGTTTTGCTTAGCACAATGGCAACAGGTACAGACCTAGCAGTGCTTATGTTCAATTTCTGTTTCATTGCTGGAGCTGTGGATTTTTTGGATTTCTTCTGTTTTATGGGGGATGAAGAGGCTACTTTGTATAATGATAAAAATTGTGGAGGAATGTTAATTGACCATTTCTAAGAGGAATCTTTAGATTTGGCCAATTAAACATGATTGGCATGTTCCACCTTAGAAATAACTCAGTTCTGTCTGTTTTGTTTAGAAGTGGTAAGGTTCAAGTTCTTGGGCTTTGGTTAAAGCTGAGAAAGTCACTGAGATGGTGAAAGCAAAAATTAGGTTTGAGAAATTTAAGCATCATCATTTTGTTAATAACAGTTTTGGTTTATTTTTTCCAGAATTTGTTCCTTGTACTAGCTTTGTCAACCTGCAGTGTGTTTTCTCAATAGATAAGAAAGCTTCTTGTGCTAATAAAACAAAACTGAACAAGAACATCTAGCTTTTATTTCTTAACTCAATATTTAATGTGGTATGTCTTGGAAACCTTGAAAGAATAAGCCAAATATGCTGTGTAGAGAAATGAAGCACCTGCACCGGAACTTTGAGAAATACAGTTATTTCTGTCATTCATGTATGATTTGGAAAAGGGTACTACTTAAATATACATCCTTTCTATTTCATATGAAACACAGGCATGGAAACACAACTGATTTTAGACCCTTGACAGTAGACTGATTCCCTTTTTCTCTCCTCAGCTAAAGAGTTTGAGCAAAACTGTGGTGGGTAAGACCACTTCCTGGTACTGAGGAAGTACATTCAGGACTTGTGCATCTTCCTTTTACTGCAGCCCATGAGAAGTGGTGACTGTAGGAGCTGAGGCATGGAATTGTGTAGTGACACTAGAATAAGACTGGGGGAGCAGGGATCATAGCATGTAAGCCACCAAAAATAAAATAAAATAAAATAAAATAAAATAAAATAAAATAAAATAAAAATAAAATAAAAAAATATGCAACTTAAGTGCAAAAGACAAAAGATGCAACAAACTGTTGCAAGAAACTCGGGAGATTCTGGCATCTCAGCCCTTCCCCTTGGCATTTGGTCACAGGAAAGGACACTCCAGCTGTGAAGCACCATTAGTGCTAGAGAGAAAGAAGCTGGGAAGGGTTGTCTTAAAGGACTGTCACAAAGAGAGGATAGACCCTAGTGTTTTCTCCCCAAGCAGATTTTTAAAAATCTCTCTTTAAGGTGAAAAAGGGTCTGTGAGGTGGAGAAAGACCATCCATAAGGGGACAGGGCAAACATTTCCCTGCCGAAGTCTCTCTCTGACTCTTTGAGCTTATCGATGACAGTGAGGATTTAGCCCTCTGCAGCCAACCCACCTCTCATCACTGACCTCCCATGCTTTCCTCTTTTTGCAGGGTAAGTTTACTACTGTAAACTCTTTTGGGGACATTTCTTTCTCCAACCCCCAAACATCCTTTGCAATGATGTAATGATTCTCACTGACCCTGGAAACAAAGTGTCATCCCACAAGAATTAAATTACTCTTCTTTTTTTTTTTTTTTTTAGCAGTCAATCCCCATTTTACAGGTGGGGAAATGGGAGCAATAAGTGCAATGAAATAATGAAATCCAGCAGATCAGCTCTGATTTGAGGTGCCTCCTTTGTAGAAAGGTTATTAGAAGGTTGTTTACCTGTAGCATACCAATTTTAGCCTTCTAGGGAGCAGACAACATGTTCAGGCTTGGCTACTCATATTTGCTCTGTTGCATGTAAGGCAAGAGCATGGAATAGACCCCAGAAGACCTGTTTCTGACTAGCAAGTTTTAATCAGCAAATGTCTGTTCCTGCAACAGTAGTAGCTACATGGTATCTAGGAAGTAATTGCACACACTGAGGTAATAGTATGAAGTGCTTAGTTTGCTTTATTTGCACTATAAACAGGAATAAATATTGCACAATCGGATATGGCTGGTAAATTTAGAGGTTGACTGAGTCATGGGATTTTAAGACCAGAAGATGTGGCTATGATTGCTTAGATTGATCTCATCATAACATGGGTCTTTGGATTTCCCTGTAGCATTTCCCTCTTCAGTACAGGGTGCTTGATCTAGGAAATTATCTTCTGTGAAAACATCGACTTATGATTTACTAAAATTCACAGTTCAACCTGGTGCTGAAGTCACTTGTCTCACTGATGAATCCCTCTTGCTGTTAAATATACATGTTACGTTTCTAGTTCTGTGTGCACTCATTTTTTGCTTCTCGTGACTGGCAGCTTCTTGCAGTAACTTTGTGTGGCTGAAGATCCTCCTTTGACCAGTTCCCTACTACATCCTTCCCCTTTCTTTTGGTAAACTGAATTAGTTTTCTGGAGCCTTTTGCTATAAGATTTTCTTTTATCCATTACCACTACATCTTCGTTAACACGGTGTGGCCAGTGTGTGGGAAGTTGGCAGCAACTATAATTCAATGGCTGCTTCAGTCATTATTTCATAGACTGCATTTTCTTCTGCCTACAACTATGTGTTTGCAGTTTGTCCCTAGATTTAGGTCTCTGACATGTAAAGTCAAAACAACAGGTTGTTTGATTGCAACCAGCAGCTTGAGAGATCCAGACTGGATGCAGGCCTCAGCGGCCCAGCCTTACTAGTTCCAGTTACTGGAGGGCACTGGTGTGTTTCTGTGGTTTATCAACAACTTCTTCATTGCATCAGCTTTGACATTCAAATTCAGCTGCTGTAGCCTCCCCAAGTCTGTGATCTTGGCTGAATGGCTAGGTGGCAGGAACCAAGTCTGAACATTGCAGCAGACACAGGCAGTGGCCTTTGCAGATGGGCAGGATGTGTGCATCAAGGAAGCTTTGTCTCCAGGATCCTGCCAGCTCAGAGGCACCTGCATTCACAGAGGCGCTGCCATCAATGATGCAGTCAGCATACAGGGGCAGGGAGAGACTGGCTGCTTACCAGATTGTCTTAATTTGCACACATGCATATAGGGATAGAAATATGTGTTATAAGGACACAGGCAGGCGACGTGACTGGAAGTGCAGAGTAGTGTGGTAAGCCATCATAGACACAGGAGGGGCTTCAGGTGGGCAGAAAGTTGCCACCTGCTTTTGGATTTTGGCTGGACAACAGTCTAAAGGCTTGATAAAAGGTTAGCCAGACCTTTTCACAACTGTGAGAAATTACTGCCATCTCAAAAGAAGGTGTCTATAGTGCTAGTAGACACCACAGAATATATGCCAACTATACAGACAGAGGGAAAATACAATCTGGAGATATTCGTCCATAACCACTCTGAAAATTAGGGGCAGAACTCAGAAAATCAAGGGTGTCAGGTCTGTGACTTGACAGCAAGACCTGAATTTCATTCCCTTACTGCTAGAGTTTCCTTGCAAAGCAAAAACTGACATTGCCATTGTCCAGATAAATGGACAAAATACTGCATAAGATGCTGATTGTCTTCAGCAGTGGCAGGAGAGAAGAGCTTTACCAGTTGAAGAATTAAATTGAAATTGAACTGTAATTGAAATTGAAACTTTTTCACTGTGAGAGCGACGGAGCACTGGAACAGGTTGCCCAGAGAGGTTGTGGAGTCTCCTTCACTGGAGACATTCAAACCCCGCCTGGATGCGTCCCTGTGTGATGTACTCTAGGTGACCCTGCTCTGGCAGAGGGGTTGGACTAGATGATCTTTTGAGGTCCCTTCCAACCCCTAGGATTCTGTGATTCTGTGAAACACTGGAAAGGTGAATTGCCCTGTACAGTGAAATGGGGATGCTGATGAAGGTGCTGCTGCTTCTGACAGATCTCCCCAGAGACTGAAGATACACAGTTTTCATTTTTGTGAGGTGAGTTCTAATACATCAATTTTTTTTTAATTGAACGGATACGCAATAATTGCTTTGGAAGGGCATGGGGGAAAGGTAGCTGAAGTACTCATTTTGACCTGCTTCTCACAGACCTGTGCTATCACTTTAAAATCAGAAGCAACATAGTGGTTTAAGTGTTTGTTCATTTGGTGGATTGTTCGTTTAAGCAGATGTGAGTAGAGATTATTTAGCACATAGTTTTAGCCACAGAACAGGCACAGCAAAGGCAGAGGTATGTGGGGTGTATTTTGGAGACCACAAAGGATGTTCTGACTGCTGACCTGAAGTTATCATTGAGGTCAGAAGATAATTTAATATCTATGATATATTAGAGTGTCGCTGTACCATCTGTCATCTTTGGTGTCAAGAGCAGTTTTAGGTGTTGTGGATTATTGACCAGTGCTACCTTATCTTTAGCCACTACCCATTTCTTGACGAAAGCCTTTGCTTCAAGACACAGTAAAGGGAAGGTAGAGGATCTATTTGCTGATAGTCTGGTAAGATTCCAGGGGTGTTCTAAACTGACACAGCTGATTTGAAATAATTGATGGCTATATGGGTTTGTACTGACTCAGAGCTGTCTTTAATTTTTGCCTTTATACATAATGCTGACTATTTTGATTCTTTCCTGTTCATTCCTGGAAAATACATGCTTCCCTTACCGAACATCTGTTTATGGCTAGTAATTGTGGGCAGATCCTTTTTCAAAGCACTAGAGGGCAGCAATATTATATTAAAATAAATCTCTTTCCAGCCTTGGATAATACCTGTACCAGCAAGATGAGCCCTGGCTTCTACTAGTCATCTTCTCCAACAGAACTGGTAATCTTGTTCAATCACAATTCTGATTGCTAGGGCCAACACCATATCACTGATTTTTAAATTGTTTTTTGTTGTTGTTGTTTTTTGTTTGTTTTTGTTTTTAATGAGTCCTCATTCATCCTTTGCTGTACTAAAGCAGACTTCAAACACCAAAGTCTGCCACTTGGGTATGGTGTGCTGGCTTATACTCACTACCTTTGCCTTTGCATTAGACCATCTGTTGGTTTAAATACATGCCTAGATGGAAGGGCATGAGGAAGCTCCCTCTGTGCACAAATTGCTGTACAGGAGATCTACTTGTCTGAGACTTTCTCACTATTCCTGCTGGCCACTCCTGGCAGGTGGGCTTTCCTAGAGGGCAGTCCTTACTGATTCTAAGCAAGGATGCCATACCTGGGCTTCTGTCATCTATTTGGCAATATCAGACATGGCTGTTACCTTGACATACTCTGTACTTGTGATTTTGCATGCCAGGTTCACTTCTACTTGAGGCAGGAGGGTTGACAAATCTATGGGTGATTCTAAATAGTGGCCAGCTGGCACATCGGTCTGGAGGGGATATCATCTTATTCAACATTTCTCCTGCTCCTGAGATTTGCCAGGAGCAAACTGGACAGTTCTCAGGTTATCTGGCATTACTTTCTGGACAGCAGACCTTTCAGAGCTTCTGGTCTTTCTATTATTTCATATAAAACAAAGCCAGATCTCTCTGAGGCAGGCAAGGCCAAAACAGTAAGAGTTCAGCATTTTTTGTGACAGAGAAATGTGTACGGGATTAGTGTTCCTAAACACTGCATGGGTCTGAGGATAATTGCAGTAAGTTACATAAAGCTTGCGCTTACACCATAGTCAGAGACAACAGGAAAAATCAAGTTGCATTAAGTCCTTTCAGCTTCAACATCTCTACAACTGTAACTAGCAACAGCCCTTGCTTCAGTGGGTCAGGGGCCAAACCCCCACTTTTTTCATTTAAGGGAGGTAGGTTTTCCTGGCTTGCAGAGAGTAGAGCAGTCAGGTAATGTCAAGGCAAAAGGCTGGATAAGACTAATTGAATTTAACTGAGTAACAAAGAAAGCATAAACATTGATGAAAGCTCTAGATCTGAACAGTCATGGACTTTGGGTAGTTCTGCCTCTAAATCCAGAGGGAGTCAGATTTTCTAGCTCAGATAGATCTCTAACTGTTTACTTCACTTACCTCCAAGCTTCAGGGCATGAGATAGTCACTAGAGAGATCTGCCCTGAGTACTTTATCACACATCCCGGGGTTTAAGCCTCTGGTGGATTTACTAGCAGACACCCACATTTTCCACTGCTTTCCCAGGCAGCTGCTGATATAAGAGGGATTCAGATTTGTACAAGGAAGAAGGAAAGAAAAGGAACTGGCAATAGGAAAAACCAGGAACGGTGTTTCGTTTTGTGTATAAAATCAATATGCAAGACATAAGAAAGGGAAGGAGCAGACATCTTGGTGAGACTTGCGAGCATCATGTGGTAAGTAATGTCTCTTTTATTTCTTGGGGGGGCAGTAAAATGTGTATCTGTAGTCTGATCACTAAACTTCCCGGTGATTTTATAGAAAAGATTAATTTGTCTCTGGATTTGTTGGCTTTTTCCTCCTTCTCTCTGACAATGCTTCCTATGGGATGAACTGCACTGGTTGGCTCAGCTCCCCAAATCCAAGCTGCTGTTGTGTTCATTTGGAAACTGCAAGTCAAAAGTACTTGGGAAGAGTATCACCAGAAAAGACTCAGATTCAGTCAGAGTTCCTGTTATAATTAGATAGGCACTTGTTGGTACAGGCTATGTTTCTTTTTCTTTTTAAAGCTCCTAACTGCAGATGGATTATTAGTTACTGCTAACAGTGTATTCATGTCTTTAATCTTATCTGCTTCTAGACCTATTTTGAAGGTGTTGCTCCTGAAGTGTCTTTTCCTTTCCATAAATGGTAGACGTGGTGTCTCCAGATTTCTTCTTTCCTTTTTGCTTACTTGACTGGAAACGACATTCAGAAACACAAAACCATGAGAAAAAAAAAATCAGTTCTCCCTTACATTACCTGTGTTTCCAGGAAAATAATGAAATCAAGCTGTCTAAGAGAAAGTGAGAAGTGGGATTTGATGTGGTAAAGGTGCTCTGGAACTCCTGGGGTCTTCTTGGCCCTCTCAGGGTCTTCAACTTTACTACTATTTTCTCATCCGAGACAGGGCTCAGTGAGACAACACTCAGGAAACCACCATGGTTTGTGTTTGAAGTCTTTATTCTCAGAAGTGATCTGTAATATCTGCTCTCACATACCATGGTTACGTCTCACATATGCCTAAACAAACAGATACACTTGTAGAAACTAATGTGTAATCTATAATGTTCTTGATTCACCTGTGGTAGAAAAAGAGCTCTGCCTGACCTTGTTACATTGCCAAGTCAAAGCAGTTGCATGAAGACTGGAACTAAAGATCAACTGCTTAGGCCAGGGGTATATGTGGTGGTTAGGACCAGAGTCTCTGTCTGACAGAATATTCTCCAAAACTCAGTGATATCTGGATGCATATTGTTGCTCAGTGTTTCGTGTGGAGTACAAGGATGCAATACATTGCTCACATTGAAAAACTGCACTACAAAATATGTCCTTCGTGGAAACTACACATGTTTTATGTTCCCTGGCTTTCCACAAGTTCTATGGTGGGGACTCAGAAACGCTAATAGAAATTATTCATGTAGTATTGGCTCCTGAGCAGAACTTTCTACTCATCTACTGGCAGAACAGGATTATTTCATCTGCCAAAGGGCATTAAGAATTCAGTACCCACTAAGAACTAGTGGGAGCTGAAATTCAGTAAATTTTGCATATAAAGACTTGTGAAAAAATCCTATAGATGCAAAGAGGACCCAGGCTAACACAGTTCTACTGAAACTCTAACATTCGACCACCTACAAAGTAGAAATTAGGCTCTACAGCGTTTGGTCCGCTATTCTGAGATGCTGAACATTGTAGACAAATACTGGCCTTTTGAGTGAGTCTGCAGTTTACTTACTGCTGTAATTAATCCTCTTCTCTATCCAGAAGCTGTGTGGTATGCTCTGGCACAGGGAGAAATATAGAGACTGAAGAGGTGAGGTGTGGTATGACAGAGCAAGGCAAATCAACTCTTTTAGACAAAGAGTTTGTGGTGGCCTTGGCCACAGTTTGAGGGAGCAGTCTGGAGAGGCTGGAGAGAACTGGCTGCAGGGGCGGGAATAGAAGGTAGCTGTGAGAAAGTCCTGTGCACCAGAAACTGGGACCTAGCAGGAGTCAGTTGGATAGTTTCACTATTTAATTTTGAGCTCTATATTAATAAACCTTGGCCCTAGTAAAAGGAAGGCTACTTGGAAAATTGCTTCCAGCTGCAGCATGGGTAACAGTTGGAAAAGGGAACAGAGGCAAAGTAGTAAACATACCTGCAAATTTAGTAGTCAAGCATTCTACTACAATGATGAAAAGGAAAAGTCCCACTTCACGATGCCCTGTTCTGTAGCTTTTCAGTTATCGGAAGAAATGTGGATTGTTAGATGTGAATGAAAACAACAGAACATTGCTTCTTGGGTGTTTTGCACAGGTGCATGCCAATATCTTCAAGGATAGGCAAGTTACCACCCAGACATGTGTAAAGAAATACTTGCAAAGCGGGGCAGGAGAACAATTGAGATCACCCTACCAGTGCTTCTAGGAGAAGGCAAACTGAGCCTCCCGTGGCAGTGGAAGCTGCTATAAATTTTTGTAGAATGTGATCTTATGTCTCCTCCACAAAGACCTTAGTGATACCACAGTGCAGGAGCTAGAATGCATAGGAAAGGTGATAACCTGGAGCTGAAAGGATCTGTTAGGGTCTGAAACCCTGCAAACTGTTCTTGTAAGAATTCTTTAGCTCCTAAAATTTACTGTCTGACCTTCTTCTTTAATCTGTCTGACCTTCAGGCTTGATTCTGATCCTTGGCTCTGGTCTGGACATGGAATATGAAAAGTCAGCCCTCGGTGATCTATTTCAGCTTAAAAATTGTGCCTGCTCAAAAACAGCAGGAGGACCAGTACTGGGCAGAGATCAAGTGCATACATGTGAATGCCCCAGCCATTAGCTCTGTGACTCTACAAATGCCCTGAGAAGGATGAATACAAATAGTTAGATAGAAACCTGTCAGCAGTGTGGAGAAAGGAATGTGATAAGGGTCTTCAGAACCACTCTACCTAGGCTGCAACCTGCCTGGTCTGCAGGCTCAGAGCACTGTTCTCTGAACCAGGAACCCTCAAGCCCTCTGTTAAGCGGTCAGTGATGTCCCAGGTCTGTGGGAGTAGAACAGAGGAGATGGGGAAGGGGAAACCCTTGGAAATCATAATTCTCTCTAAAATCATTAGCAGGGAACTCTAGAGAAAATGTTGATTTCTCAAGTATTAAAGTCTTGATGGCAACATTTACTAAACCTTATTTCTCTGTAATTAACTGACTTTCATAATCATGTCAGTACTGTATCATAGATTGTGCTCTCCCAGGGGTCCTCCAGGCTAAGGTTGATAATCAGTTACCATACTATGCAGAGGTCTTTTTGCAGATGATGAAAGCGCTAGTGGATAATTCTGCTCTTTTTAGTTCCCACAGGAGTGGGAATCAGGAGTGATGTTTCTGAATTCAAGAGTTCTGCATATTTATACCAGTGTGGTGGAGGAAAGAGTAATTTCTTTGTACAAAGATTTTCTTTAACATATTACCTGGTTTCTGGGTTTGTTATGTCTTGAGCTGGGATCCTGGCCAATGTACGATAGGGGCCTTCTAGTTAGATAGAGGAATAAGACTGTTACCTTTGCAGTCTTCCTGCTGCAGAGTCCTTCCTTGAGTAGGGGAATTGCCATGTAGCTGTAACTGTTTGCATGAAGTGGTTCATGGTAATGGCTGTTGGCTACTCTGCCATTCATGCACTTTGAGGAGCTGAACAGCAATGGAGAAAGCTGCCAGCTTCCACTGAGAGACTGGAAGGTGTCTTACAGAGCATTTAGCCACAGCACGGACTGAAAGAGCTGCACATAGTGAGTGAAGAATTAAAGAAAGAGGCTGTTTGTCAGGCAATGGACTGTAAACTCTGAGTCAGAGAACTCGTCCCAGTTTGTGTCTTCCCAGACTTTTGCAGCGTGGTGTCCCCATCAAGCACTGCTACAGTATATGGTTGTGATTGCTGTACTACTGCTTGCGGTGTCTGGGGAGGGTGTAGTTTTGAAATCCCATCAGGTAAGGGCAAAAGATCCTCTGCACTATGCCACACTAAACATATTCTCCTGAATGCAAACAAGTTAATTCTGTGCTGACTCAGGTGTGTACACCTGGCTTATGGCACTTCAGGCTCTGCCCTTTGCTCGCTCAGAGCTAGCAGACGAACCACTGCACTTCGCACCTGCGCACAAAGTAGGCAAACCACATAGATCCAGGGCAAAATACAGTACCTCGCTGTTCACTCCTGGCAGATGGAAAACTGCTGTGAGGGGCACTTATGGAAGTAGAGCTCAGCTTCATTTGTGAGAACTCGTTAGCAAGCATTGGCCTTTTGACTCTCTCCCTAATTTTCTCATGTATCACTTCAGCAGATCTCCAAGCCTCTTGATGGCAACCCAAAGTCCCTAATAGAAGTTGCTATAAGTTATGGGTGATGTCAAACTTCTCACTTGCCTGGAGCATGTTGCTTCTGCCGTGGTATATCTTCATTCTAGGAGGAATATACTGTGGAATAGTGAGGAATATACTGTGACCTACAGTGCAGTTACATTTACATGAACTCTGGTCACAGTTGCTTAGAAGTATTTGTTCTTTCTACTCATTCAATCCTGTTTCAGATTATTCATTAACTTCACTTGGACCATTGCTGCCTGTAGCCACAATCCACTTCCACCCGGGTAGACCCCTGTACAAAGAGAGCCCTTGGCAAATTATCAGGAAGGTACACACAGATGGATATGAAGAAGCACAGAGCTTCGTGGATGATTTGCCACATAAAGGATGTATTTTTCGTAACATTAGAACAGGGAAGTTTGCAAAAACTTTAGTAATTTTTAATTTTAGCCAAGTAGTAAATGCATTGTTAAGTTTTACTTCCTCTCTCTTTTCTGCCCATTTTCCTACCACAATCTCTACCTTATCCATCCACAGCTTTAGCCACCATCTTGTTTCACAATATCCATGTGTTTCTTACAGATCCTATGAAAATGAGGAAAATGCTGAGGATTTTCTCTCAAAGTTGTGTTTTCCATATTCTATCTTGTTACCTGTCCAAACAGCAGAAGACAGTTGTTTCTTTGCTTCAGAGAAACTGTCTTGTGGCTTTTTGTCCAGCAGAAAACATGGACATTCTGGCAAAAATTTAATTCTCCCATAATTCTGAATGTGGAAAAAAATGCTGCTGTGCCTTGTGCACCCTTTCTCTTCAATAGCTTAGGTATACATCATGTGATGCACCATGATCATCTGACTTCTCTTCCTTAGACACTTAGCCATAGCCACTAATGCAAAGTGTGAACTCAAATCTCTGGATCCACAGTGAAAAACATGGACCATGCTGCTTTGCCTTGCCCCCAGCTCTGTAGTATACAGAAACATATTAGACCAATAACCTGTACCTGAACCTATTGAAGGGCTGCTCCGTAAGTGAGGGGCTCTTTTCCCAAGCATCAGATGTCTTTAGTTTTGGGATTATATGGGAAGCTTTAATGGCACAGTTGACCAACCTGCACACGTACAAGCCACTGAGACATTTCCACTTGCTGAATAGCAGGGAAGTAGGGATGGTAAGGGTGTTTGCAGGGGGAAACACAGTATCAGTCTCTCTATGACTCTGACATTGCTAGGGATTGCCACCAGTAGGTGGCAAATTTCCATATATATATATTAATAAAGTAATTAAAAAACTTAATGTCTGAGGCAAGTAGTTTAAAATCCTTTAAAAATGTGTATACCATGGTTATAAATTATCCAGACAGCTGTATTTGTTTTTATAAATACATACTTTAATTAATTTTGTTCATGCCTTTCAATTACTCTTTATATTAGCCAAGATTTGTTTCCCTTCATGGCAGAAGGGGAAATGCCTCAGAAGTGCCTCCTCAACATTTGTAAATCCCTTGCTTCCCAGTAGCAGAGTGTGGCTGTGTCTAAGGAATGAAATGGGACCCCTTGACTGGACACCTATCAGTATGTCTCCCTACTTTCTCCTCTGCAGCCCACAGTCCCCTGCAGGCTCTCAGAACTGGAGCCACTGCTCTTCTCCTGAGAGACCTGCTGCTCACAGGATACACCCTCATCCTGCCTTTATTCTGCCACATATTTTCTTTAACCCTATTTACTTGCTACCCCCAGATAGTTCTTGCTTACTGACCAGGTTTTTGTGCTGAGGTTTCCTACCAACAACACTCCAAAACCTCTGCTTCTGACACATCTCCTTCAGGGAATGATGATGCACCTCTGCTGCTTGGAGCTGCTTTTCCGGGGTCACATTTTACCTACAGCCCTCTCTTTCCCTTGGCCTGCAAGTACATAGTCTGTGAGCCATTAAAAATTCAGGTTTTGCTCTTAGTGGTTGGGCTGATGATTTTCTGTCTTAATGTCTCGTTTCCCCTAAGGCAGCAGTCTTCAATCTGCAAAATACATTCAGATGACCCATGGAAAGCAAAACAAATTACTCTGTCTCCGATAGTAGGATGAGACACTATCACAAGGATGAATCCAATTAAGATATTGAGACTAGAGCTTAGGCAACTTGATTCAGACATAGGAAAAACACACTATTATGTAAAAAAAGGATGGTGATGTGCCTTTTTTAAAAAAACACAAACACATTCCTTTATTAAGGCTGAAGTACTTTTAGGCAAACGTTCAGCTTCACTTGACCTATAGATCCTCTCAAGTATACCTGGGTCAAATAGTAGTCCTTCCTTAGTAGCTTTTAGTCTGAAGAGTCAATGCGCCTTACATTGAAAGGTACATTGAAAGAGATCATGGAAGTTCAACGAAAGCTATTTACAAAGTCTGATGTTGGACCCTTTCAATTGATGCCTGGATTAACTGAGTTCATTAAGAAATATTTAACCAATCCATTTGCACTGATAAATCAAATAGGCTTCTTGCCAAGTCCTTGGGAAATATCAGATGGGCTGTGCAACGTGGCTGGTTAGTACTTATTTATACTTTGTTTTGGCCATATCATCTGAGTTATTGACTACTAACAGAATGTATTGTACTGTACCAAATGTGGATCACTGCACACCTTTTGTCCTAACACTACTGGGGGCTTTACTTCAGTTAATAACTATTTGACAGTCACACAGGAGGAAGGTGGGGGTACATACCCAGAATTATTTTTTTTTATTTGTCAATTTTTCATTTAAATGTCATATATTTCACACCTCTCAAGTGGAGAAAATAAATCATAGTTGATATTCTTCTCTTCCACTATTCCAAATAGGCCAGGTTGCATGGGGCTTTGAGCAACCTGGTCTAGTGGGAGGTGTCCCTGCCCATGTCAAGGGGGTTGAAACTAGATGAACTTTAAGGTTCCTTCCTACCCAAACCATTCTATGATTCTATGATAAGGGACATCTTTCATGTTTATGAGAGAGAATGTATTAGGCATCACCATTTTAACTGGAGATGATACGTGCAGGAGATGATGATGGCTGGGAGAAGGGGATGAGCCACCTTCAACACTTAAGGAAGGCACGGATGAGGGTTGCAGCAGAATAGACTTTACCTGGGCCTTGTTCACTCAGTGATTCCATGCAATAAACCTGTAGTGGTGGAGGACTGGAAGAGCTTGTTATCTGCTTTGTCTGTGGGATGGAAGGAGAGAACCAAGACCCAAATCGGGACAGCTGCCACAGAAGAGAATAGTCCCTGTTGACTCTGAGCCAAGTACTATCAAACATTACATGAAATTCAAATACAAATATTATCTTAGAAAAATCTCACTGCAGCATGAAGTACAAACATATTTTGCTTTAATCAAGTGAACTCTGTCTTTGGTTCATTGACAAGAACATCTTTTATTTCACCTTCCAAGCCATTGCTGCTTGTGTCCTGCCAGGAAATCACTGGTTGTTCATCTGCTACCCATGTACTGTTTACGAGGTCATGCAAGTTCTTGTTTCTTGTGGGATGCAGGTCACAAACGGTGTCAGCTCATCATTTTCTGCCAGAGCATTTCATGACTGAACAGCCAAAGCAGATAACTGTGATGAGTAGAAAAGATTCCAGAAACTCCCCCTCAATGCTGCAAATTCTTCTTTTCCCTCTGTCACCATGCAGCTGGTGTAGGCCCTCACACAGGGAATAACTTAGGGGTCTCTGGCCGAGGCGATCACTGGTCCTCCCTGTCTCACCCATACTCACCCACAACCCCAATACATACCAGTTCAGCACTGACTTCTATGGGGAAAGATCCCTCCCAGGCAGTGCCCTCCACCCTGCCCTGGGCTCTCTACATTTCTCTTTGACTTGTAGTGTATTAATCACAATTCTCTCACCTTATTCCGTTTTCTTACATAGTCCTTATTGCTCAAGTTATTCTATATTTCCTCCATTAGTACTTAGAGTCAGGAGACACGATTTACACTTTTTAAGAGAAAAACCTGACTGATGGATACTAATGCCTGTAAACTTGAAGTTAAAATGCTGCTGGTTTCTGAAATTTTATCCATTCAAAAACTGAAGCCTCTCAAACAGTGAAAAAACATGTAAATCCATCTGTGGGAACTTGTCTGGAAAACTAGGCTGATGAGAATAATAGCCAATAGTGTGTTCTTCTGCAGATATTGGTGTTGTATCACACTAGGGGTTTCTTGCATGTTATTGAGGAAATTCCTATAGCCTGACTTTCTACACAAGTAACAGGGACGTGGTGTCACCACAGAGAAGAAGCCTCCTCCACCACTATCCTCCTGCTAGAATGGTCCAGCACTGGCTGCGCTGCTGTGGTGGGATCACTTCTTAGGGCTCTTCTGTTTCTCTGATTTTCTCCTTTAACTTCCCAAACTACTCTGTTACTTCTGTGCTTCTGTCTTTGGCAGGACTGAAAAGCATGGTGAAGGCATACATTATATCACCTGGCATTAACATCAGTTATTTTTTTCTTCGCATTTTAAATGCATGATTTCTCATCTGCTTTCCTTATCCCTGTAGCTACTTGACACCACCAAGTGTAACCAAAGGTTTTGTTACTTGATGATTGTTTAATTTTTCTTGAATTTTAAATAGTCATTTGGGGTATTCTTCCATCATAATTTTTCTTCATGATAGGCACTGTTTTCAGAACATACAGCAAGTTACATGTTTCCATTACATTTTGTAATGATAATAAGCAACTATTTAAAGTTGCTGAATGCCTCTAGCTAAGGCCCAAGCCACATTTCAGCAGGTCTGTGTTCTGTCCTGTTTGTCCTGCAGATTCCCTGCTCAGCCTTTGGAAATCCAGGGTGGGCACCCTGCCCTGAGATGATGATGCCATAGCTGAGGACATCTGATAAAGTTGCCCCTTGACTTCTTTATCTCCTAGGGCATGGACCTTTCAAATGACCTCCTGTACACCACAGTGGTTCTGTAGCTGGTTCAGGAGCTCTGCTGCCCATGCAGCCAGCTGGGAGCATCAATCTCAGGAGCCCTTCTAAGCTCAGTCACAGGATAGAATCATAGAATTGTTTAATTTGGAAAAGGCCTTCAAGATCTTTATGTCCAACCATCAACCCAGGACTGCCAATTTCACCAGTAAACCACATCCCTAAGGACCACATCTACACGTTTTGAACACTTTCAGGGACTGTGACTCCACCACTTCCCTGGGCAGCCTGTTCTAATGTCTGACCACACTTTCAGTGAAAAATTTTTCCTAATATCCAGCCTGAACAACTTGAGTTCATTTCCTCTTGTCCTATTGCTTATCGCTCAGGAGAAGAGACCAGCCACTCCCTTACTTCAACCTCCTTTCAGGTAGTTATAGGGAGTGATAAGGTCTCTGCATACGACTAAAGGACTAAACAAGCAATTGCAGTATTACACATGAACTAAATTGGCTTCATTTTTTTCAGCTGAGTTATGTTTTGGGTCCTGTGAGTTCATATGCAAATATTTAACCAAGATTTTTGAGCTGGCTGGTCAAATGTCATTTCTGTGATCTGAAAACTAATGATGTACCTTATCTCTAGTACTACCTCTGTAGCATGTTACAGATATGGGTGTTACATAAAATTGTTGAATGCTGAAGTTATCACCGAACCTTAATACATGCTGATCAAAGCAGATCCTTTGTCAAATTGCTGCCAAAAAAAGGCAGAGGTTGATACTGTGATTTTCTACAAGGCACTAAATCCTATCTGAAAGTAGTGAGAGTTTAGTAGCTTAGATGTTGTTATTCACAGCAGAATAGGGAAGGTGATTTCCACAGGCTACTTTGCTCAGTGAAAATGTTCAGTGAGATGTCACATTATAATGTCAGGGCATGAGTCTGAGGATGGATGTACTGAATCACAACAGTAGCCAAGCCAGCCCAGAATCCTGTCCAATAGTGTCTTTAAAATGGGTTCCCAAGGAACCAAATAAAAGCATGGCAACCACAGAGGAATATGCTTTCAGACTGCTCCAGCCTCCAGTGATTCCTGAGCCATTGATAGTATATTTGTGTATGAGTACCCTCAGTGGATTTTTCTCCCATTAATTTGTCCGGTTACAGGATTTTGAAAGATCAGTTCATACAGTGGCATCCCACTTTATCAACCTGAGCTCAGATTCACAGGGGGACCCAGAGAATGGTGCCATTTCATAACAAGACCAGAGGCCAGAGTATCTGTTTTCATACCATGTTGGGAAGAAAGCAAAGTCTTTGAGGTGCTCCTTGTGAATGTGAACTGTATCAGGATGGGTCTTTCATACTCAAATAAGCTTTTCATACTCAAATAGCCTGTCACCAGAGACCTTTGGCGGTTAAATTTCCTTCCAGTGAAACTCATGGATCCTTCCAAGCAGTTCTGGCTTTATCCAAACACCATTTTGATACCCTTCAGAGATTACATGAGTGATTAAATAAATAATTAAAAAGCCATGTCCAGATGTGGGAGTGATGCTGCGAGCAAAGCCCTGCTTTTCCAGTGCATTAGTCTCCACAGCAGTTGCTCATCCTCAGGACTGCCAGTAGAGGAATGCAAGGCACCTTATCTGCAAAAGTGAAGGAAAAGAAAATGCAAACAACTCCAGTTTTCCTTGATGACAATAAAACTGAGTGTTCTCAGCAATATAATCATCCATCCACACATGGCCTAGAAGATTCTTCTCAATTTCACTCATCTGCTCGCTTCTGGTTTTAAATACCCTTCAAGTGCAGAATTCAGAGCAGTGCCCGTTGTACCAGAATTTGCAGAATGTGTGCTGATAAAGAACATCATTAGAACCAGGAGAGAAGTGCAGGAAATCAGAGTCATGTGCCTCAAAACAGATCCCTAGCAGTCAGATGAGTAAACCTGTAGAAGTCTCCTGTGGCCCCCTTTGTAGTCAAGGGAAACAAATTAACTTCTGCAGTGACTGACTCTCTTCACACTAAAATAGGTGCACAAGAAAAGTCAGGTGACCCATTCTCTGGAAGTATCAGTGTTTCCCCACTAACAAGGGAGACAAGCTGACTTGTACACCTATCTTTTTAATATCTAAATTTAGGTGGGAATTGTTTCTTTCTGTGCTGCTGTAGAATCTGCTAGTCCTCAGCTAACTGGGCTAAAGATAAAATCTGCACATCATTTAAATCCCATTTTGACAGCTCAGTAGAAAACCAAGTCTGGTGTTCACAGTAAATCTGGCTATTTTTGTACACATGAAAGCACAGATGTGAGCACTCAGAAACTGATTGACCCAGTGTGGACTCAAGTTCTAAGCCAATGAATTGGTGCAGGAAAGAAAATGTCTTTCACAACCCATTAACATTGCCTGAGAGACAAATAAGAGACTTAGATATATATCTAAAAATATTTGTGTATATATTTATATGTATATCACAGAATCACAGAATTCTAGGGTTGGAAGGGACCTCGAAAGATCATCTAGTCCAACCACCCTGCCAGAGCAGGTTCACCTACAGTACATCACACAGGAACGCATCCAGGCGGGTTTTGAATGTCTCCAGGGACGGAGACTCCACAACCTCTCTGGGCAGCCTGTTCCAGTGCTCCGTCACTCGCACAGTGAAAAAGTTTTTCCTGATATTCACATGGAACCTCCTATGCTCCAGTTTGCATCCATTGCCCCTTGTCCTATCATTGGTCGTCACTGTAAAAAGCTTGGCTCCATCGTCCTGACCCTCACCCTTTACATATTTGTAAACATGGATGAGGTCACCCCTCAGTCTCCTATTCTCCAAGCTAAAGAGCCCCAGCTCCCTCAGCCTTTCCTCATAAGGGAGATGTTCCACTCCCTTAATCATCTTAGTGGCTCTGTGCTGGACTCTCTCAAGCAGTTCCATGTCCTTCTTGAACTGTGGGGCCCAGAACTGGACACAATACTCCAGATGTGGCCTCACTAGGGCAGAATAGAGGGGGAGGAGAACCTCTCTCGACCTACTAACCACCCCCCTTCTAATGCACCCCAGGATGCCGTTGGCCTTCTTGGCCACAAGGGCACATTGCTGGCTCATGGTCATTTTCGTGTCCACCAGGACCCCCAGGTCCCTTTCTCCTACACTGCTCTCCAGCAGGTCAGCCCCCAGCCTGTACTGGTGCATGGTGTTGTATATGTATATATATACATGCTACATAAGGATATATAAGAATATATCAATGTCTAACAGTTCGTTCCAGTGTTACATCACCTGAGGAGTCAGTATCATTTTGGCTATGTATCTCAAAAGATGTAATGGGATGGACTGAATCCTGGCGGGTGGCAGAGTCTGTTTTGCTGGCTCAAAGGAACTGAAATGGTGCCTGATGTTGTTGTTTGGGTGGGGTTTGTCTCATCTGACATTGGTTGTCTGAAAGTCTGGATGAGCTCCTTCTCTAGTGTGTGGAGAGAAAGAGGCACTGCTATTAGACACTGACACTTATTTAATGCTCACGTGCTATCAGTAGATCAGGCAGAGACCCAGACATCCGAGGCAAAGAGTGGGAGAGGGGTCAGAGCCTATGGAATGATGGGAAGGGCTCTTCTGTGGGCAAGACCTACACAGGGAGCATAAAAATGGAGACTTCTCACCCTTGCTGGGTATCTGGAGCTATACAACAAACAGCCTCTCAACAACAGGGAGGGGGGGAAAGGAAGAAAGAAAAAAAAAGGCAAAAAAACCCCAGTGCAAGCTGTTTCAAACAGAGCTGTCCAGGGAGATTTTGCTACTGAACAACTCCATTTTTCCTGTCAGCATTGTTCACTGCATTACCGTTGAGCACCAATTTAATAGGTAGAAAATATCTGACCTTTGTTAATTGGAGATGAACATAGAAATAATATGGTTTATCGGGTTAAAACATCCTATTAGGGCAAGTTGAGTGTATTC
>VZRW01003771.1:40303-52944 GCA_013398125.1 Aegotheles bennettii | reverse complement strand
CCTTGAAGTACCCCTTCCACAGAAAGTCTATGCCAAGAATGCATGGAGCATCCGGGCTAGTCACTATTGGGTGTGTCTCCCAGTCATTCCCAGTTAGGCTCAACTCAGCCTCCAACACAGTCAGCTCCTGGGACCTTCCTGTCACTCCAGAGATAGTAATGAAGTCTGCCCCTCTGTGGTTCAACAGTAGCAAGGTGCATTGTGCACCGGTGTCAACCAGTGGTCGACTATACCTTTGTGGTTCTGTTGTGCCAGGCCATCGAATCCACACCATCCAATAGACCTGATTATCCCCCTCCTCTACCTGGCTGGAGGCAGGGCCCCTCTAATTGTTAGCATAGTGCACACCATCAGCAGAAGGGTTTGTGTGAGAATTCACATAATTATTCCTTCTGCTCACATGTGGGTCGGAAGCCCATCTGCTTGGTCCAGCAAATACTTCTTTGGAGACTGGAGTGACCATCCTCCTGGAAAAGTTCTCTCTGGGGGTATCACCTTGTAGCTCTCATACTCTCTCAACACACAGAGCAGCAGTGGGTTTGCTGTGCCATTTACTCATATCTTCACCATGGTCACACGGGGGGAACCATAGAGAACCTTGTGTTGAGTTCTGCCTACCTTGAGCTGGTCTACCCAGATGGCGTTTGTTCTTAATGGCAAAGACCCCCTCTCTGGGTCCTCACACTAATAAAAATTTCACCCATGCCCCCCATAACAAGGAACCACCCCAACTGAGACAAATTAAGCCAATGGTTAGTGTGCTTGAAAATCCTCCTTAGTCCCTGGTGTATTAACTTTTCACTGCTCCAAAATGTAGCTGATACAGAGACACTTCCATGTCTGCCTTCCTTTTTTTTCCTGTTTTTATTATTCTTCTCTCTATATCTTTATGCTGCTTGATTATCAATGATATACAGATTTTGGCCTAAGCTTGATGAGCTGGATCTTGACAATTTGGTTTTTTTATTGAATATCCATGATCCAGATGTTTTGTGGGAAAACATACTGATAAATTAGACACAATAAAAATATTCGAGGTGATGAGTTGCTGCTATCTCAATGTAAAGCTATCATGGATCATAATAGTAAAATCATAAAATTCCCCTGATGAGTTCTTGCAGACATAGTCAAGTGGGTTGCTGGAGAGGTTGTGGATTACGTACCCAACTCATGATAAAATTGAAACAAAAAAACCCCAAAAGTTGATTGGTGTTTAAGATGATTATTACTGCAGCTTGAAGTAACCAAAGTGCCAATGTTTTCTACTGGAAGAATTGAAGTAGGCCATGTGCCTTTCGTAAGTATCTCTGGAGGATTTACTTCAATCACAAATCAAATGTAACTAAAAGTAAGAAATTCTGCATGCCCATAAGATCCAACCACAATGGAGTTAACAATGAATTGATTTTATGCTGAACTGTGTTACATCCCCAACCAGCAGCAGAATTCAAAACCACTTCTACTATGGGAAACATTATAATGCAGCTGCCTGAATAGGATTTTTCCCCTCTCCATGGTTGGAGTGGGGTGTATGTCTCAAAAGACAGGGGCTCTACTTTCACCAAACAAATTGTCATTTTGTTTGCAAGTTTGAAGGCCAGAAAAATCAATTAAGAAAGAAAGGCGAACAAGTCATGCAGTGGCAGGAGAATGGCCCTTCGTACATACCGGAAGGCACTTGCATATAGCATATGCATATAGCAGAAGAAATGCACCGGTGATAGCTTTTATGGTAGCCCTCATCCCCTCTCCCAGCTTCTCTCTGCTGCATGTTTGACAGGTATGTTGCTGCCAATCTTACAGATTTTAAAATAAAAATGGGAAAGCAGAGGATAATTGGTCAATTCGTAGCCTGGAGGTGGTACTTGTTTGAGATAACATGCAGATGATGCTTTCCTCTACCAGTGCAAAAATCCCAACAAATGATCTAAAAGAACAACTGTCACTGGGGTGAGCATGTGCGTGTGTATGCTGTGCCTGGTGGGGCTTTCTACCCCTTCTTACAGAGCACAGGCCTTAATGAGTTCCAGGGGGACAGTGGCTTGTCAATCACAATATACTTTTCAAGTAATAGTCATCTCTACCCCATCACAGAACCACAAGGCATGAAATAATTAGAAAGCCCAGAGTAACTGCTCTGTTTTACAAAAGCAAAATCCTTGTGTCGATCATTTACATAAACTTGTCACTTCCCGTTATAGCTCTAATTCAAGTTGGTTAATAATCGTGGGACCAGGAGAGGTGAGGTCAAGGTATGATGCTCCTCTGTGTTTGAAGCACAAGGTACGCATGTGCCCAGCTTTCCATCCCCCACTGAATTAATGTAAAGTATCTTTTATTTTCCATTAAATAAGACCTATTCATGCTGCTATGGTAGCAGACCATGTGCAGCCTCCTCTTCTTGAGAGAGAAAAAAGGCTTTTGTGCCAAGCCATTGTTAGGGGAGAATTCACTTTGAGGAGCATTTCAAAGCTGATCCGATTGGGGAAGGAATAATGTTAAATATTTGGTATGAAATATTTATAAGATGCACACATTAACATCTGACAGAGTAGCCTGCAAAATACACATTCTTGGTTTTGACAATTTTAGCTCTTTTTCTCCGATTGAGGGGAGTGGAAAGTGTGTGCATAGTGAGAATTGTGTATGTGTATAAATGCATCTAAACACACATGCAGAAGCAGACACGGTTGTGTACAACGCCTGAATGGGTTGATGGGATTTAAGGCAATCTGCATCTGAATACTGCTCTCCAAAGATGGTAGCAATCAGGGCTTGCTGAAGTCTGTTTTAATAATTGTGAACTAGAAAGCTCAGCACTCACACCTATCACGAGGGGCATCCATAGAGTAATGGAGGTGATGGCTGCTGCTGTTGTTGCTGGTGTTTTCTAGCAACCATTTTGTTGGTGTTCTTCACAACTGTTGTAGGGCACCATTTTCATTTCTGCCACAAGAAAACAAGCCTCTCTGCTGTTTAGCACAGACTGACCTTCCTCACATATGTTTCTGCACGGCTGTTTCATTTTACTTTTATTTTTAAAAATTAGTACAATTAAATATGATCAAAGAACAGTTTTGCTTATAGGCAAGCAAAATTGTAATTTTTTAACCTTTTCATCTCTTTCAAATAATGCAAAAATCTTTTTTCGAAGGGTCTGAGAGATGTTTCAGAAAAATGGGTTATCACCTCATTCTCAGTCTTTATGACGAGATAAAGAGAGAATGTAATGGCTCATTCCTTATGGCAGTCACAGTGAAATGCATGGCAAAGGCATATATTAAAAAAACAGGATAAAGGAAACCACGTGAGCTGCTTTCCTTGTAAAGGGATCTAATAGGTCTCTCTTAGAAACCTTATTTCCTTTTCCTTTTTTTGTTGTTTTTGTTTTGTCGTGTCTCTCTTTTGCCTGCCCCACTTGTACAAGCTGTAGGCTGTTGTTATTCTCTGGTGTAAATGCCTGTCTTGTTTAGTCTGTAAACAGGTTGCAGCAAGGATTTTCTGTTTGTCTGCAAACATTTTTTTTCATACACACGGTGCTATATACATATTAATTAATAGCAACGATCTTGATGAACTAAAAGACAGTACGTTTCTCTTCCTATGAGCTGGGGCTTCACTCTCCCTTTAAAAATTGCTTGATCTAATGCCTGAGGCAGGCTCCATGCATTGTACAACGTGTTTTATGTGAGCAGGAGGCTCAGTAACAAGGCTGCATTGTTTGCCCTCATCAGCCAGCTTTTGTCTTTGAGTGGAAGTGTGGGGCCTGGTAAGAGGTAGAATATGAACTGTGTCCAGACTCTGTTTCTTATCTCTGCGATCACCAAGAGGTAGAGCATTGTTGATGGATTTAAACCAGCTTTTTCTCCCCTTGTATACAACAAAAGTCTAAATCCCTTTTCAGGCCAGATTGCTCCATTTCGCTGCATGGGCTAGGCAGATTGGAAACACGTTTGTCACTCAGCTTTTCTCCCAATCTAATCAGTAGACTCTGGGGTGGTGGGATTTCAGTGCTCAGTATATCACCCTTTAATCTATGGAGTTGGCCTTTCGAAGCTGCTGATGCTGTTGCTGCTATGTGTGAGCTGCTGCTGTCTTTCATTTCTGAAGAGAGATATAAAAATAATGTTAACCACAAGTGTAAGCAGAGGGTTTAGCAGGGATTTGAATCTAAAATGTGATACTTAACACTGGCCTACTTGATTTGGTCCAGCAGAGTTGCACCCTTTATTGTGTTATAATAAAGTATGTTGTATGTGGAGAGGATTGCAGTGGGATTTACTGACTCTGTGTTTTAGTTCTGCTACTGGATGGGCCTAAATGGTGAATAACCACAAGCCACAGAGAGCTATGGCTGGGAAAAAGTGGCTTGTCAGACCTGTTTTCAAGTTTCAAAGGTCTCTCTGGTAACACCAAAAGCTCACCAGCATCTTTGGTTCATAGCTGATGTTCATAGCATGTTGACTTCATCTGTGCCTGATACAGCACTCCTAAAGGGACAAATCATCACAGAAAGCAGGTTCAAAGAAGCAGGTTAGCTCGTATGAGTTTGCAGAGGTCAGCAGGATGCTAAGAGGAAGAGTTATGTGATAGGTGTTTCCACAAAGAAAAGTGTTTGCTTTTCAAACAGATTGTTTACAGAAGGTTTTAGTTAAATCGTCTAATTGATTAACAAAGATTTGGGCTATGTCTGTTTAAATCATTGATATTACAGGTTGGGTTGGCAACTAAATGGTAAAAACTAGAGAAGAAATTCAGCTCAGTTTAACTGAAAGTTTTAACAGAAGTTCAACTTCAGCTGAGTAAAAATTTACTATATTTTTTCTGATAGAATGTGAATGGGTTTTTCTAATTCAGGACAAAATACTCAGTGTCAAATCTAATATTTTGTTTTATGGCACTTTTAAGAAGAGGAAATTACAAAGAAGATGCAATCCCTTTCATCCAAGAACTCAGTGATTAGAGCACTTTATACTGTATGTGGGAGGCCAGGATTACATTCCTTCCTCACCTTGAGGACATTTGAGTTGTATCACCCAGCTATTAGGGCTTTATTTAGGTGGAGGAGAGAGATGCTCTTAACTCCTCTTGTTGTTCTACTTTTATTAGGAAAATACTTGAAGTATTTTGGAGGCCATGGAGAGAGCAATTTTATGGCTTGGTGCACTCATCTAGGAGAATGAGATCTGGGCTCCAGGCTGCGTAATTTAAGAGTGTAAATGTCTCCTGGAAGGAGGAACTGCAATCCTTTTATGCTTCCCCCATGACTTGTCTGTTTAGTGCAAAAGTTATTTTGCACGCTGAGCCCTAATGAATCATTTATTCCATGTAAAATATAACAGAGTGAACAGGAGAGGCTGAGACAACCTGACCTCAGGCAGACAGCCTGGCAGGTAGGTTAATACCTGGCAGACTCTGGCTCATACGCTGTCCAGGCAAAGGCAGAGATGGGACCCAGCTCTGCCACAGCCCAGCCTAGTGCCTGAGTGACAGCTCTCCAGCTACTCTGGAAGACTTATATAGCAGCAACTTTCTTTATTCTCCCTCTNTTTTTTTTTTTTCCCCAAACAAAGCTGAAAATATTGGCCCGATGTTAAAAATAGCTGCAGGAAGATAAGAAACCACAATTAGAAAAAAAATGCTTTGCCCAGTTCTTTCATTGACATTCTACTCACAACTACAACTTAAAAAAGATAATAACTGATAGTTACCTGGATTACTTGGTTGGTTGTATGCTTGAGAAAGGAAAACTGAACTTTACTAAGACCTTAGGCCCTGTTGTCAGATCAAATAGTATACCAAAAAACACTGGGACAAAAAATGAATGTAGGAGACAAAAGTTAAATGAGCTTTCCAATTACAGGAGCACTTTTTTTCTTTATTTCTCTTGTTTCTTGTTTCTGAAGCTGAATCCTAGAGCAGAGATACAAGAGGCAGTGCAGGCAGCATGATATTAGCAATGGAACCAATTTTAATCAAAGAAAAATATCTCAAAGATAGCACCAATAGATTGGGATGGCTTTCTTCCATCTGGAGACTGAAAGGAAGGAGTGACAAAACAAGTACATTGTGGTACGAGCAATCCTCTGTTGTCAAAAGGATTGCCTAGATGAGAAGCACTTTCTCCCAACTTTAAACTGTGTTTTACTCCTTTTCTTGCCTTCTTGCTCTCCTTGAATGAAAAACACTGAAAGTCAAGTGAATTTTAGCACTTTCCCCCCACTTTTGCACTACAAGACTTTCTTCTGCTATCACATTAATGCTTACCTTGCTTTCTTCTCAAGGCATATGTCCCTTCCAGAGTCACTGCCATCAAAAGATTCCCTAGCTGAGAATGATGCCAAAATATACTGCTCAAGGACCGACCTCCCAAGACTTTCAGGAATCCCAGCAGAATTAGATTTGGCATCCATTTTGTATTTTAAATATATTATTTTTCCCCTCTACGTCATGGATATTTAGATAGCTGCGTTTAGAGATTTGCAAAAATTAAGGGAATTACAAAGTTAGCTTTGTGTTATCTAAGCGACCAAAAAAAAGTCATTGCCACAGGAAACAAGCAAGCAAGATATCAGGGCCCAGCTGTTCTAGGCTGTGATGGAGTTTGTTTTGTTCTTTCTGTTAGTAAGGGACTCCATTCAGCAGAAGTGTTAAGACCATTATGGTCTGAATTCTTGCCAATGTCATTCCTTTATAACAATACTTTGTATCTTTGTATCACCTGAGATGTTAAAGCATTTGCTCAGGCCTTGTGGGAGACTGAACTGGGCGTCTGATACCACCTGCAAAAATCCTACTCACAATGGCTACATCTTCACCTCCACGCTTCTGCTGGAAGCAAAGCTCATTTCCTAAGCAGAAGTGTGACTCCCACTTCTGTGGCTGCCAGAGAATAAAAGCTTTTAATTGAAGTGCTACACCTGAATGACTGTTATCCCTGCAGGAAAAAACAAGAAAAATCTCTCATGGAACCAACAAATAACTAATGAGCCTGTCTACTGAGGAGCAGCAAGAAAAGCATGTCACCTTGTCTTGTTTGGTTTGGCAGAGCTGGATCGCTCATAAGAGATGAAGCTGCTACAACTTGTCTCCCTTGTTCCCAGAGCTGTGCAGCTTCCACTGCCAAGAGCACTTTTCCATCACAGCGCGTGAGGCAGGTGAGTGTCTGCCAAATGATAAAACACAAATTTTCTAATGAGCAGCTGAGAGTAGGGTGGGGATTCCAGATAGAGACAAATCTATGTCCCTCAGGAGATTTGGAGCAAACTGATCAATATAAGAAGTATTACACTGCTAATTAAGTCCTGATCCTTTGGCTTCACTTAAAACAGTTTGAGAGTATATTGAGTTTGAGGGCAGGTGCTGACTAGCTTGAAAGCACTGGTCCATCAAATCAGGTAAGGGGTTTATATTCAGAAACTCCCCTAAAAGGGAGACTGTAACCTGTAAAGTGATAGATATACTCAGGCCCTTTCAAGTATAATGCAATAATGACAGTTATAATGCTTCTGACTTACTTTTATTCCCCCAAATGCTTGCAAAATACCCCTCTGCTCTGAAAGAGCCTTCTCTGTCTCATGTTCTCTCCTTTTCATTTGTGTGTATGGAATGAATGCTGAAGGAGGCATAGCCAGGTGCAGCTCAGAAATCCAATGAGTAGTTGATTCTGCTCTTCCTGCCTTGGTTTGGAATCCGAATCCAAACAGGAAAGTCTGATTTTAGAAGGGATGTCACCTCCATTCCATCATCTTCAAAACTTTCAAAGGATAAGAGCAGAAGAAGGTTGTATGCATAGTACATCTTCTCCCCAGGTGCCAGCATATTAAGGAGTGTTCACCTTTTATGAGTAGCTGTTAGGTTTTCTTGATTGACCAGAATGAAGAAAGGCCCAAAAATGTGCAAATGAAAAACAACTAGCTGTGTACGCACTGGGGAACTGTGATAGAGGGCATTAAACATTTGGGTTATGTTTTTCTGTATCTGAAAAACTTTTCTTAATGATCTCTGTGCTACAGAAAACAACAAAGCAGGTTAGAACAAATAAAAACCTATACCATGCCTCCATACTGATACAGCTGCCTGAGGACAGAATGCAGAATACATACATACAGCAGTTTGCAGTATGACCAGCTTCAATTGCTCTCATTATAAGTTGCCTTAAAATAATGGTTGGAAGATACATTTTCCCATACATTTCTCTCTCCAATTTGTCTCTCTAATGCTCACTTAAAAAAAATAAATCTTTCCACTTTCATAGTACTGTATTCATGGGACCAAAAGGATTCTGTATCTACCTCATCAGTTGAATGAAAGGGATATGCAAAAGACAGAAAAACATTTGCAAGTATAACAGTGATTGTTCTACTATTCCTCATTACGTAGTCAGTGTTCTGGAAGTGAGTAAGCACTCTTCAGAATTTTTGGTAGGCCCTCAAATTTCTGCTGCTTATACTGAGAATCAGAACCTGCTACTGTACTGGAGATCAATACTGGGAGATGGATTTTCTTCATCATAGTAAGGTTTAAAGTAAGGTCTTGCCTCAAGTGTTGTGGAGTGGTATAGTTGTCATCTTGCTTCCAGCCTTGTGGAATTTGGCAGACAGCTGACAGTTGGAAAGTTCTTTGGAAAGACAGAAGAAGCAGTATGAGGATGCTTTCTTCCCCTATATCTTATTGTGAGAAATCTTTGCATGGCTTTCTCTGTCCCTCTTATTGCTGTGTAGTTCCCTTCTGTGGCTTGATGTGTGTGGTGCTCTCAACACTTCATGAGGTTTTTCATTCTACAGGCTCTTGAGCAGGAGTGGGCCACTTGCTGTCTAAATTAATAGCATTGTATGCATGTAATTGGAGTCAAAATTTCACCCTTCAAGAGATAAACAAACTTAGTCCAATGTGCCTTGTACTGCACAGCAAATCAGTGTTCTTCAAGCTCTACTAGTAATGTGCCATCCACCCAAATGATTTGTGCTGGTTTTGTAATGCTGACTCTTGGTCCCTGTGCTCCAATCAGTTATCTACTACCTGAATACAGAAGTCTTCCTAACTGGACAGACAGTGAAAGGATTTAATTTTCTATCAACAGATCTACTGTAAGCCATCCATTAATGGCAGCTACACCTGCTGAAGAGTATTTTACTGAGTTTAAACATAATAAGTAAACAGAGTTGCCCAGTATGTTGCATGGACATGAAGTGGTTGAAATGTAGTGTGACAGAAATTACGATATAGGGGTGCATATCCAGGGTATCTGTATTTAGATCACAAAAAATGTGGCATCAGTGCAGGTCCATTGTTATATAGTATCTATGATATGGTTTCCTAAAACAATTGGGCCTTAATAGTTTGAAAGATGAAGGACCTGTGGAAGACTCCTGAGAACCTTTTCCTTCTGGACCACAACACTGCAGGCACGAGTGAATCAACCTATTGTTTTCATCAGGAAAAGAAAAAAAAGGTGTTAGGAAATGAAAAAGAATATTCAACAACACTAGGCCATCAGTTTTGGTGGTTATACATCATTTGTTCTTAATTTGGAACACTGGATGATTGTTAATGATCTGAGCCCAGAATCATAGAATCATAGAGCAGTTTGAGTTGAAAGGCATCTTAAAGATCATCTAGTTCCAACCCCCCTGCCATGGGCAGGGACACCTCCCATTAGACTAAGTTGCTCAAAGCCCCATCCAACCTGGCCTTGAACTCTTCCAGGGAGGGGGCATCCACAACCTCTCTGGGCAATCTGTCCCAGTGTCTTACCACCCGCACAGCAAAGAACTTCTTCCTAATATCCAATCTAAATTTACCTTTCTTTAGTTTGAACCCATTTCCCCTTATCCTGTCACTACATGTCCTCATAAAAAGTCCCTCTCCAGTTTTCCTGTAGCCCCATCAGGTACTGGAAGGCTGCTCTAAGGTCTCCCCAGAGCCTTCTCTTCTCCAGGGTGAACAACACAGAAGAGTGCTCCAGCCCCATGATCATCTTTGTGGTTCTCCTCTGGACTCGTTCCAACAGCTCCATGTCCTTATGTAGGAGACTCTAGAACTGGACACAGTAACAGAAGTTGGGAAGGAAATAAGAACATAAGAATGTGGCTCCCCAGTTAAAATGTGTTTGTGATGTCAGTTCTCTGTCCTGCTGTAGCTCCTTTGTGCTCCAGCAGTGAGGATGAAGGCTGCTTAACATTTGTATCCATGGGTTTGGTTTTGGGGTGGAAGGACTAGTGCATGAGGCTGCAGTGGAGGAATGTGTGTCTTCCCACACAGCTTCTTTGTGGTAGGGCCCAACTATTTACAGCTGCAGAGCAGCATTGTCTCCTTTCCTCAGGCCCTTTTTGCCAGGTGAAGCTAGCACAAGAGTTCACAGAGCAAGAAGAGAGGCTTGGTGCCAAATTGTAGAAACATGCACATGGGTTAGGAGATCTAAATCTCTTACACAACAACTGAAACATGGAAAGAGATCTTGGAAGCCCCATGAAGGTGTTTTCTGAGCATGGTCAGACACTTCAATGTGCCCTTTCAGCAGTGCCACCATACAAACAGTAACCTTCAGTGCCTGGCACTATTTCTTTATGGTTGCCAGAGTCCCTCTTTGCATCTAATTGAAGTTAGTGAGGCTGTTCTAATGTGAAAGGGGCGAGAAAAGGGCACAAAGTTTGCCTCCACTCCTGCAATTGGCAGAGCTTGATTGAAATGGTGAATCGGTGACACTGGCTCTATTGCTCTCTGAAGTGGTTAGTACATGGGTCAAAGTTTTGGTATGTCTAAAACTGACCCATTGAGCCCAGGCTGCAGTTACACCAAGAGGCCCAGCCAATGCCATGTCAGATAGCGACAGCAGAAATAAAGCATAAGGCCTTTATGCTCGCACATCCCTTGGTTAAAAGACCATTCATTCTCACTTGAATTCACTGAATTATCTTCTCATCTCCTGCAAGAGTCTGGAAATAAACTATGCATCCAAATTAGTGTTAGAGGCCACTGTCTTTCCCAGCCAATACTGCCTGAGGCTTTTGATGCTGATCAGGATGTGGATAATTTCCTGTGAAGGTGAAAGAATTACAAGATACTCTTTAAGTACCAAGAAATAATATTTAAACTGCAGTTGTTCTTATTCCACTAAAGTTTTAAAACATTATTTGAAGCTGGTGTCCTGGAGGAAGCAAGCTAAAACCAGCTAAATTCTTCCTCATCTTAATTGCTGCCCTTTCCTTGAAGGAGGTGAAAAACCCACACATTGACGTACTGTAATCAATGTTTAGAAGAGCTGAACAAGCCCAGTAGCAATGTTAAAGCAGTCAGCACCCTCCTCACCTCTGTCTTGCAGCCTCTCTCTGGCATGGATATACAGCACCTCCAATCTATAGCAAATGTCCAGTTGCTTGCAAGGCCATGGCAACACATTTGAGCTTGAAGCTACCAGCTGGCAGTGGCAGCAGCTCTGCGCCGTCCCGGTGGTTACAACCAGTGGCTTTGAAGTTCTGCCCTTCAGCCATCTCCTGTTGCATGCAGCTTGTGATACACGAGTCCGTGTCCTGCAGCTGTCACCATTTAAATCAGCAGGCATTTGAAGCAATGCTGGCCACCCTGGGGAAAGGGGCAAGAGTTGAACAAAGTGTTCATCTTCAATTAAACCATTGTGATGCCAGTGCAGAGTCTGATTCCTTGCCCCACTCTCTCATCTAAAACTAATCTCATGTCTGAGCTTTTTAATAGGAAAAAACAGAGGCAGCTGCCAAGGTCTGCTAGTTAGTATGGGTTTGAACCAAAGGGGAAAATCAGTAATGGTGTCAACTGGTTTGTAAGTGGGACTAACTGATTTTTAGGTAGTGATTTCAGTAAACTTCAGCTCCCCTGTAGACTGCTGTCTTCTGTTTGAAATTTTGCTGCAACTAAATCAGCAGAAGGGTTTTAAAATGTTTCCTTGCAGTGAGTCAAATTCAGCTCCAGTCTAAGTACAATTCCTACTAAACCCAGTTCTGAAACTGCTGCAGGTTGAAACTAGCAGTCCAGATCTTCATCTTGCATTACACTATCTGGGTTGTCTTCACCAGAAAAATCTTCATTGTGCAAAACACAAGCCAGAGGAAAATGCAAGACAAGCGAGAGAAAAATACAACCCACTTGGTTGCTGCATGCATTCAGTCCTAGGCTGAATTTGCTCAAGTATCTTTTTTTGTCTTTCTTGCACATTGAGTATGCCTACCTGTTTTGGGCCACTACAAAAACAGTAGCAACAGAATTTGACACCTGTGTTTCCTCCAGCTGTCTCATCTTTTTTTCTGCCAACCACTTTATCTGCTTCAGAATGTGAGGCCAGTTCTTAGAATTACAAATGCTGTTCTGCAACAAATGGTCTCTTCATTTGCTTTATCTGTACAAGTGTGTGCTTCTTGGTCTTTGAGTGTTTCTATGAACTTTACATGCTGTGGGGTATGCCCTTGACTTATGGAGTGAGTTTGATACTAACTGCATAACAGAACAATTTACAGTGCAGGCTCACATGTTTAAATCCGTGGTTATGTTCTTAAAGATCTGACTTTTTCTCTCTCTTACCAGCTGTCCTCCCTTAGTGACTAGTGCTAACAGTCACTTTTGCTAACAGTCATTTTAATTGCTGAGAAAGCAAATGGCAGAAAGCAAAT
>VZRW01003771.1:0-40260 GCA_013398125.1 Aegotheles bennettii | reverse complement strand
GGGGAGTGAAGAAGGAAAAAGGAAAAGAGGGTCAAAACATTATTCTAAAATGCAAACTGCTGTTAAACCTGAGTAGCTAGACTGGCAATCTTTGCTAAACCTGGAATCATTGCCACCAAAATGAGTGGAAAATATTGTTGTCATTATTCACAGCAGAAGAGCAGCAAAGGAATCTATGGTATGAAAGTTGTCTCTCTTCTAGTGCATCTGTATACACCATGTGCTGGGCCACTTGGCAGGCCAAGAGTTTTTGTAAAAAAAAATATCTTGGAAAGTCTGCTGTCTTTGTTTAATATATCAGAAATGCTATTCTTCCATAAGCACAGCAGCAGCTCTGTATTAGATTTTTTTAATACAGGGTAGGGAATATACCCAGGAGAAACAAAAGCTGTCCTGCTCCCATTTAATAAACTTTCAAAAGGACACTGAGAATAGAATCAAAAAGATATGATGAACAGTAGCATAAGAGTAACTTCTGACCCACACTTTACACTGTAAAAAGTCATTAATGTTTACAAGAACAATAAACAACACAAATAAAATCACATCATATGGACTTTATCTGCTGTATTGCATCAGGAAAAAAATAGTACAGGTAGAAAAAAAGGTCATTGAAATGCTCCAGAGGTTGTAGCCAAGAAGCCAGGAATGTGAGATGTAGTTGAAACCTCTTGGACAACTTTGAAAATCTTACCCTTAGTTTCCAACACTGAATGAAATTTAGGTAAGCCTGATCCACCTGCTTCCTCTTAATGGGTCTGAGCGAGAAATTCTGTCTGGGTAAACATGTCTCCCAGCCTAGATAACTAATTACATTCCTTTATTTATTTTAATTTAATTAAAACAGGAATAATTTTACATCACAAATTAGTTGTCACTATTTTTATTTTTTTTAGTGTTTACATTTCAGTCAGCTGAAAAGATCAAGTAGACCTGTTCATTTCCCTCTTTGTTTGTAGTTGTTTTGCAGTCCACTTCCTGTTCAAGTTCTTGTGCAGACTACATTTTGCTTTTTATTTAAACTCTATGTTTTCAACACTATTATTTAAACCATGCCTAATCCTTCAAGTTTCTTCGGTGCCATTTGTGGTCTTCTGGACTTTCCTGTCTGTTTCGTAATTATTTGGAGCCTTTAGCATGCATTGGTAGCTTCAAATGTGCAAAAGGGTTCGCTCTTCTGGTTAGGATTTTTTCATTTGGGAGATGTCTGATCCATAGCACACCATTTTATAGCCCCAACCCCCAACTTATAAATATAAACAGATAGCAGGTGATTAAATTTGGAGAACTGCTACATCATTGTTTGGGGAATTAATAGGCAGCCTGGAACTCATATAAGCCAGTCCTTAAAAGTCTTTATTCTAGCAAATTAAAAAAGAGTGATCCTGCTTCAGATAATTTCTCAGTCTACTCTCAGCCATTCCTTTCCATAGTTTGACCAAAAGGACCACAAACTTTGCAAGTGTACTTAGCTTACTCTGCCACATATGTGCATAGATAATAGAAAGTTCATTCCTAGACTGGCAGCATCTTCTAGTTCCTGTATATTACTTTGCTATATAAAATGCAGAATATGTACCAGCCTCAAAAATATATTGGAAAAGGCCTCATGGTCTTTAGATGACCATGTGTTAGAAGGTTCTTTCCACAACTATCAATAAGAATTAACTCAGCAAAAGATACCAAGAGAAAGTTATTTGCATAATGGTTACAACAGGTAAACTTGTACTTTTAGAAAAAAGTATTAGTTAATGTGTTTTGTCAAACATGGTAAATTTATTATCCCATTACACCCAGTCTCAGATAGCCTAAACAATTTCATGTACTCTGTGATAGTGTTGCATATGCTTTTACAAGCTATTTCTAAGCAGCTTACTTCCTCTTACTTAAATTATTTCACAGTCCAAGAAATGCTACTGTCTTCATATAAAATCTCATGTAACATGATCAGGAAAATATTGAGAATTCTGTTTGTATGAACCACTTGAATGAGAATGTTATTTTCTTTCCATAGACCCCTGCACCAGAATAATAAAAATACACACAATATGTGTCCAGCCTCTATAGTAGTTGAAAGCAATTTTTACAGAAGTGTATGGGTTTTCATCTCATTTGAATTTTGTAGGACTTTTCTATAAGCAAAAAAAATGTCTGTAAAATACTATGTTACCAAAAAGGGGGATTTTCTGCGTGAACTGTTTTCTGTCAGGGCTAGTTCAGATAGATTGGGCAATGAAACTATCTACTGTAAATTACTATTTTTGCATATGTTTCTCTGACTTCTCAGCTGGTCCTGCCCATCTCTAATGGGCAATGGCACTGAGAGATGGACACTTGCCTCTGGGTCTGTCATGAGGCTTGGCAAGAGCCGGACCTTCTGTGAATTGACACAGCATTACTTTCACACGCTGCAAAAATAATTTCTTGTACTAATCCCTTGTGGCATTTACATATTACACAAGACCCTCTTTATAGAAAAAAAAACCCACAACATTTTCCCATGACCATAGTTAATGTACTGTAAATCTGTGAATTGCTGGATGTGTAAGCCACATCTCAGGATACTTTGTCCTCCAGAAAAAGACTTGATACAGCAGTATTCTCTATATCAGAGAGGGAAGTTCTGATGTGGTTAAAACATTACTTCTAGGTTCAAGAGGTCTGAGTTAGAATTTATGCCCATCTACTGACTGCTGTATGACTAGTTGTTAGGGCATTACATAAAAACAAACCCTAAAGAACTCCTCTTGTGATAGTCACAAAATTCAAGAGTTTAAGAACATCTATCCTGGCTTGGTCTAAGGGTTCACTGAGCCCTCTATCCAGGCAGTTATAAGCAGATGAACAGGGAAGACTGAAAATAAGGAAAGAAATATACTTCCTTTGAGTACTCTTCCTATTCCCAACATTTTATAAACCTGATGTGTGGGGCTTTTCTAATTAATAACCCTAAATATCTGTCTGTTCAAGGTCCTTGTACAGGTTTCCAGTCAGCCCATGCAAATTTCTTCCATCAACAATATCCTTATGCAGGGAGTTCTATATCAAAGAGAACTGTTGTCTTTTATTTTTCCTGAGTCTTGCTCCTACAAGTTTCATTTGGTGTCCCTTAGCTCTCATGCTGGATGACACAGTGTACAATCAATTTTTATCTGTCTTTTTGAAGACACTCTAACTTGCTGACCTCTGTCATGTGTCACCTCTCCAGGTTGTCTGTTTTCCAGGCTGGTAAGTCTCAGCCTGCTCAGCTGTCCCTTCAATTGTGTACAGTGGTGGCTCTACTGCTTTTTCACTAGTGAGGATCTTGAGAGAAGATTTTGCAGCAAACTTATGTCTTTGTGTGTGTATGTGCAGACTTATATGTTTATATACAAAATGTACATTTTTATATATTTTATAGATAAAATACAATGAATTTTTAAGAGAGCAGTACTGTACAAAACAAGAACAGTATTGGATATTTATTCTGAAGTGAATATTAACAAGATGAGACTATATGTTATACATTGAAAAATGGGAAAAGGGTAAGCATTACCTTGTAAAGGACCTTGTGACTTTATCCTCTGACCTCCCTTTTTTACCTGAATGGCTACATGCCCATTTCTGTGGAAGCTGGAATTCCAACAAAGTGCCCACTGAGCTAAGCTGCACAACCAAGCAAATGCCCAAGAACTCTGCAATGTATTTGTTGAACTTCACTTTCAACATAGATGGTCTACTCTGTTCAGTCTTGTTGAGGAAAAGGAAGGCTGAATTTCACTGCTGCTCAATAACTTCTCACCACTCACCTCACCAGTGAAATCACAGGCCAGGTGATGACCTTTTAACCTTCTCCTGCACTCAGTCTGAGTGCATCATGTCCATCTCTATGACTTTGGTGATAGCTAGGGAAATGCCCAGTGAAGGTTTCTATGCAAGACACAGTAAGCTTCTGATGCTGGGCTTGTTGCTAGTACCTGCATGTTCATGCTCTGTGCCAAAGGCAAGCAAAACTCAGGAAAATGTTACAGAGGCTCTGAAGATCTGGTTTCTTTCCCACTGATCCCAAGGTAGAAGCCACCCTGATACCTCGCTTGGCCTCATCCTTGTTACCCTTGTCTGAACTGTTGAACCTTCCATTTTTCCAATGAGGGGATAGCACAGTGTAGGGCACATGAAGTGTGAGCAAACCATGGATTTATAGATGGGATACATAATGACATAATGGTGTTCTTTGCTAGGAACTGTGGCATTTCCCAATATTCTTGGGGGTTTGTTTTTTTACTGTTCCTGAGTGCTTAACTGATGCTTAGGAAAGGCAGTCCACAGTATTTCCAACCCAAGCAGAAAAACACTAGACCCAGGGCGGGCAATATAAACCATTTCAACCTAATGAAGCAAATGAATGCCTGTTCTTTAATAAATTAATATTTTTTGACAGATGATTTTGCTTAAATCTCTATTGAATTGATGTAGTTTAATAGAAGTATTTTTGTAGGTAGATTTGGCTAGGAAGAGGTTGTATACATGGAAGGAACTGTTAAGAGGAGGAGTAAAAGCATAGTGGTGAAGCAGGTAGAAATGGGGGAGATATAGACTAATGGAAAGCGTGAAGCTTATGTAAGGATTAGAGTAAGTCCCTGGTCAGCAGCTAATAGAGGAACTCCTGTCACAGCTTGAGAAAGTCTTCTGAACATCCCATGCCTTGGTTACTTATGCTGTTGCTCCTACAGGATGGAGGACTTTCTTTTTGTGCTTTTTTCCCCAGCTTATGGTCAGAAACACTTGGAGGGGTTGAAAGATAGAGATTGACTGCTCATTTCAGGACTGGGGGATAGTGGGTAGCAGAGATGCCCTAGTGGAGTCTGGTTTTGCCTGCCTTCTGTGTGCATTTATACAGCTGTTTCTGACTTGGTTGGTTCTGAAGCTATTTTTTTCTGAGATTGCAAGTCTTCCTCTCTCTGTTGTGTGAATCTTGCTTATTTACAAACAATATGCAAGGTTCTGCTCTGCTAAAAGAGGATGGAAGTAATAAGAAAAGACTTGCTGTGTCCTTTACCGCATCTGTTCCAGAAGTTCTTTTTCTTTTTGTTTTTTTTTTGTCTTTTTTCTTTCTTCTTTCTCCGATCCAAAATACCAAAATCTTAGTTACTGATTCAGAAGTGCAGCCACGCTGAAATCCTGTTCCCTTTTTACCTCTGCACAGATAGAATGAATAACAGTGTGTATTTGCTCCGCAAGATGATAGATGAATAAATTACTAGGTGCTTAAATATTTTGGTAACAGGGCACCATAAGAGCATAAAAGCTGTTGAGGTTATTTTCTTTCTCTCTTTTTTCTTAAGCTCTCATTTTTTATATTTGTTCCTACTCATGCACCAAGTTTTGTGTGGCTGTAGGCTGCCTAAAACTGATGTGGTGATCAATGGAAATAAGGCCCTATCAGATCAGATGAATGCTTCTCATCTACTTTGGTGGCAAGTTTCTGAGCTTAGCTCAAAGCAACTTTACTGTTCATCAAAGAACCAACTTTGCTTGACACGTAGATGAGGAACATTCATACAGTCCACATTCATGATCTGGCAGAGGAGCTATAAATCTACAGCAGAGGAACACTAACAAACTAAAGAAGGGCTAATTAATGATGCATCTGTTGGTCCATGTCCTCTGTCACTGCTAAAATGCTTATGGTTCATCTATACACAAATGCTCCGAGTTGCTGTGGAAGTAACACAGGCTTTCATAGCAATGTTCCTGTGCTCCCTGTTCATGGCAATGCTCTCCTTAGGAGCCTTGAGCAGAAAAGCATAAAGACAGGGAGATGCTGACTTTGACTGATCCTTCTGAGCTGTTCTTGATCAAACACAATCTTAAGCCAGGAGTTTTTTTAAAAAAAGAGATCTCACTTAGCAGTGAAGATCCTCTGTACTAAACTAGAGATCTGTTTTCTAGTAAAAAAATACATTCTAGCAATCTCACTTGAAAACTTTTCCTTAGTCAGAGTAGGAATGGTTTCAGCTAAGGAACACAATCTTTCACAACACTCAACTGAAAGTGTGTAAAAATACATGCCTATGTGTTTTTTTTATCTCCTTCTGCTTCAGTTTAACAATAACCCAGCATATGACTCCCGTAGTTGGCAGACTGCTTGCAAGAAGTCTGCCATTTCTATTGCTGTTATATCTCTTACTTTTTACTCCTCCAGACTGTGGAGCATATTTATTAAATTTTGAAAATTCTGTATGAAGTTTAGGAAAAATAAAGATAATGTTCATGGGGAGAAAAAGGAATTATTTTAAAGTCAGCTTCATTAACTATCAGACTATTCAAGTGAGGGTCACTTTGCCCAGACTGAAATAACTGGATCTCCCTAATTGAATTTTATTTGAATTATTTCTTTATTTCAAACATGTTATGCTTGTTAGTGATTTAATATGACTGGAAGAACAAATTAATTACACCTGGCAGCTAATTGTAGGAAAGTTATGGCCATGAATGTTCATGCTGATTTTTTTAAACATCTACCTTTATTTTACATACTTGGATCAGTTCCCTCTCAATCATGAAAAAATATTTGCTGCTTAAAAGTTCCCATGCAAATTGGATTAATTTTAGCATATTCATGGAAGAAGGACATCACTGCCTACCCTCAATATTAAGCTAGCTGAACAAGCAAAGTTGGGTTTTCTTTCCCCTGCTTAAGCAGTGAATGAACTAGACAGACAGAAAGTTCAGTACAAGTTTGCTTATCCAAAATGGTTTGGGAGCATCCAGGGTATTTGGAGAGATGGAGGTAAAGGCAATCAAAGAATTGACCAGGAAGGCAACTCTTCCAGGGCCCCTGACCTTAAAGAATTTTAGTTAAGCACTGCTTGGATAAATGGAATGGTAATTGGATAAGCAGAGTGGTAAATGTTTGGGTTTGGATATGAAGAGAACTCAACACATGCCTATATGTAACGGCATCGCATCCTGCGGTGTAAATGCACCCCAACACTGGCACTCCAGACTCTTCTTTCTCCCCATTTCATTAGCTACCATTTCAGGTGTGATACAAGGAAATGTTCCTGTCGGGCCATAAGGGCAGATGCGCTGTACTTTTTCTCTGTTATCAGCACTTTGTGTCATGCTCAGGCTGTGCACACTGACTCTGGGAATATGGGCATCTGATCCTGGGCAGTGATGACTCTCTTCTTTTAGGCAAGTGGCGGCTTTTTCAGAGTGCCACATCCCAGTGGCGCCCTCTGAATCATATCCTTTTCAGGACTCTTTTCCCAGTTCTCCTAACTAGAAGGGTGTATTGTTCCTTAATGGAAACTGCGCAGTTGAGAAATCCTTTTCTCTGCATTTGTTGTCTGAACTGAATTGTAGAACAAGCCTTGAAGTAGAAAGCCCTTTTAGAGATGTGGCTCTTTTGGCTTTTTTTGGCAGATGAGTCAGTTGTAGGAATGCTGTTACTTTTGAGACAGCAAGTTGCTGAGGGCTTGTGTATAGTTCTTGTGCTGTAATACAGTATCAGAAGCAAGTTGGAGACAAAGGCGCAGGGTTCAGTCAATAATATAGCATGAGAGCCAGTAGTAAGCTCTGTACTGTGGAGACTCTTATTATTTACACAGCAGGCAGATTGGCTGGGAAAGGCATCTTCACACAACATTTGGGTGTTCAGCATCTTCATCAACAACTTGGACCCAGGACTTGAAGGGATACTAACTAAGTTTGCTGATGATACTAAATTGGAAGGAGCTGTCAACTCCCACAAGGGCAGACAGGTCCTGCAGAGAGACCTCAAAAAATTAGAGAGATGGGCAATCTCCAATCATATGAAGTTTAACAAGGGCAAGTGCTGGATTCCTGCACCTGGGATGGGGCAACCCTAATTGTATGTATAGACTAGGGAATGAATGGCTGGAGGGCAGTGTGGAGGATGGGACCTGGGGGTCCTGGTTGATGGCAAACTGAATATGAGCCAAGAGTGTGCCCTGGCATCCAGGAAGGCCAACTGTGTTCTGGGGTGCATCAAGCATGGCATTGTCAGCGGGTAGAGGGACGTGATTGTCCCGCTCTACTCTGCACTGGTGCGGCCTCACCTTGAGTACTGTGTGCAGTTTTGGGCACCACAATATAAAAAAGATATCAAGAGATCATCCAAAGAAGGGACATGACGATGATGAAGGGTCTAAAGGGGATGTCTTATGAGGAGCAGCTGATGTCACTTGGTTTGTTCAGCTTGGAGAAGCAGAGGCTGACAGGTGACCTCATTGAAGTCTATGGCTTCCTTATGAGGGGAAGAGAAGGGACAGGTACCAACCTCTTCACTCCTGTGACCAATGACAGGACTTGGGGTAACAGCAGGAAGCTGAATCAGGGGAGGTTTAGGTTGGATACTAGGAGAAGATTTTTTACCCAGAGGGTGGTTGAGCACTGGCACAGCTCCCCAGGGCAGTGGTCACAGCACCAAGCCTGCCTGAGTTCAAGAAGCGTTTGGACTACGCTCTCAGATACATAGTGTGATTCTTGGGGTGTCCTACACAGGGACAGGAGTTGGACTCAGTGATCCTGGAGGGTCCCTTCCAACTCAGCATATTCTATGATTCTATTATTTAGATGAGACAGTGTGCATAGGGGCCTAACTCTGGGCATTAGGATTTGAACATCTCATCCAGGATACTGAAAACCAACTTGGAAAATACCAGGATTTTGTATTATCACTCAGAATTACCTTTTCAGTGATTAAGGCAGTTGGGTACAAGTTGTATTTACTTGCTTTCTGATGTCTTAGAGGATACAAGACCTCTAGACCAATGGAAGAAAGGAAAGAAACAGATTTGGTTTTGAGTCCCTTAGACTTGATTTTTGACATCACAAGATAAATAATAACATGCACAAAAGTTCATCTCTCCCCCTCCCGCTGTGTTGCTGGGTGTTGCTGGAGGACCTAGAGGATAGGAAGATATAGTCTGAATTATATCATAGAGCTCAGCAATGAAACAAACTGTTTCCATATCATAACTTCCAGGTTCCTCAAGCCCCAGCACAGCAAATCTGACATCTCTCTGTGAGGACATGCATATGTACCTGATCGATGCCTGTGCAGCTTCTCCAATGTGTCCAGAGTCACCATGCATGCACTCTAGGAGACTGGAGTGCCTTCTGTGATGTCTGTCCCTCTGAACTCCTGGGATGCATCAGACACTTGTGTGATATGGAGTCAGTTGCCATGGCTGTTTGTGTTAATTGTGTTTGTGTCAGTTGTGGTGGTTGGTGGCTATTTGCTTAAGATTTCCAGATGTTCCAGCTGCTAATTATCTGGAAATCTGGTGGAATGCTGCCCAAAGCAGCTGGGTTGGCAGACTTGAAATGTCTTTTACATGTCTAAGTAATATAGTGTGCATGTAAAATGTCTTCCTGTTCAAAAAGGACAAAGAAAGAACAGTACAAGTCATTAACAAAGGCAACTAAATTGGAACTTTAGTTCTTTGTACATCTTGCAAACCTTCATTTTCACATTTCTTATATCAATGCTATTATTCTATCATGATGCAATAATAATTATTCAGCAAGCATGTGTTCTTGTATTTACACAATATGTTCTGTGACGTTTTCAATTTTTTGTATGTGTTTCAAATTCAAGTGCTTCCTTGACCCAGTAGCACTCCTTGTACTTTTGGAGACATTTAAAGTTTGTGTTGTGAAGCCTTGTGCCCACACAGTTACGTCAGGTTGGACACACTGAGAAAATCTATCACACCCAAACACCAGAAATGAGTCTACGGACTTTTTCAAAGGCTGCTTTTCCTAGGAGAATTTTTTAGATCGGATGCTAAGGCTATGGCATTGTGTTAATGTGCTATTTACAAAGGATGATTTGAAGCTTTTTATAGTTATTTATCTGCCTAGTGAAGTTCTGCAACTTTGAATTTTGAGGACTATGGTAATTGGAGTAGTTATTCTGTCTGTTTCCTTTCTGTTTTGCACTAGTTAAGATATTCAGTGATGATCCAAACGAGCACAAGAGATCCTCACTAATTACCTTTGCAGGTGGCATAGGACTGGAAGAACTAAGGATTATGAAGAGGCCAGTGATATAGACCTTTCTGCATGAATTGATAAGGTAAGGGAAGTTTAATTATTTATTTGAACGTTTATACAATCAGGATAGGATGGAACATCAGGGGACACACATTAAGGTTATGATGACAGAATGGGAGACTGTGACTGAGAAGCAGTGAGTACAAAACATGGTGGAAATTTTTTAGATAGACAGCAGAAAACAATTTCCCACTGTAATACCATCCCTTTGACTTAATGACATCATTTTAAGATGTTAGCTATTGTTGGAGATATGAGCAAGGAAATTTAAAATACAAACACAGAATGTCATAGCAGGTATAAGTGAGAGTTCTCTGCTGTAAGGACTGTGTGTCACACATTGGCAGTTCAAAGAACCTAATGAGAAATTGGAGACAACTCAGGGAAGAGATATGATTGCTCAAGGAGAAAAAGTCCTGTAGATTGCGTAGGAAATCTGAAACTCACTCACTTCGTTTACCTACAGATAAATAATAAGAATAATCTTCATGAGAGTCTGCCAGGACTTAATGTAGTACAGAGTTTGGAAATACACTCTTATGTTTAGGAAAGGATCTAGTTTCTGGAAATTGAAGCAAATCACATTTTAACTAGTGAAAATGTGTGTGTTTCTAACAGAAAGAGAAATTAAGCATTGGAACATGTATTCTTAGTTGAGAAACACCTACAGACTATGCAATTCCTTTTTTTTAAAAAAAGAAAAAAAAGCTGGCACCATTCCCTTGGAAGCAAAACTAACGGGAGTATTGTTGCATGCGAAAGGGGACCCATTCTGATTTTACAAGAATGCTGAGTTATTTTAGTTGGATCAAAATTATATAAAATAAGATTATTTTGTTGTAGCATTTTCTCTAAGTTTTCTACTGTCTTAAAAAATTGCCATAACTATTTAATAAATTCATGTTGTTTGATATCTGTGAGTATTTTGTGCCTTACCACTGTGAAGGATTGAACTATGATAGGGTTTCAATCAGTATCCTACCATGAAGTTTGATTCAAGTGTGTCCTTTATGGGTCTCTCTGTGGCCAGTATTGCCCACTGGATCTTAAGCCAGGAGGAAAGATCACTGCAGGTATCTTTTGTCGGAAGACTATTATGAGATACTGACATTATTCTGAAGTACTTCTTTGTATTCCAAAGTAGCTGTACTTATGGGAGATGTTTAGTAAGGGGACATTCATAATTTTGTTTTGGGAAGTAAAGGAAGCGTAATCAAGACTAGTGGAAAAGAAAGTTTAGAAGAAATGGTTTTTGTTTTCTTCTGAGTGCAGTCAGCATGGCTTTCATGGTAGAGACCAATGGAGAACTTTGAATCATCTGATAGAAGGTGAAGATTTTATTTTCTGAAGAAATTTCTCAAAAATCTCTCTCTTTAAAAGTTATCACCCGTAAATTGAATTTAAATGTGCATTTTAAACCATAGCTTTTCCTAATGCTCAGTCATGACTAATTCAGGGGTCTGCATATAGGAACAGAAATTGTAAATTGTCTTTTAGGTGACTATTAAAAGGTATTGGAAAGGGGCTATGAACATAAGAAAGAACCATGTTTTCTGTGGTTTAATGTCTTGCACTTTCAGAGTTTATAAGAAAACAAATGCTTTTCTTTGTATGCTGACCTTGAAAATTCAGTCTGATTTAGAAAATCAAACAGCCTTTTCTCTTTTGACCTTGCCTTATTCTTCTGTTGCTCTTTTGTCCAAATGGGGGAGGAAGAGGTAAAAAGGTTTAATTTTTAAAACTCCTTCTAACATAATTAAAAGTTCTTCTAAGTAAAATTGTCATATAGAAAAAGCAGCTGTATTTTTTCATACATTTGCAGTAGAAAGGTTGGGCTGACTTTAGATTCTGTGATCCCTGGCATGGATTACCCAAAATTCACTGGTGATAATGAGTGATAGTAGATGCTGAGTACATCTGCTGATGCAGCTGGAACTTAGTAGTACCTTTTTGCCTACTGAACTGTTGCTGTTGGCAGCCTGCTTTCATCTTCCATTTCCTTGGACTGTACTATTTTCTAGCACTGTAAAGGGGATATACATTGGGAGACCCTCTGGTCTCTGGTCCAGATATCTGTGGGGTGAGCATCCACAATAGGAACCTTTTTGTCACCCTGGCAGCTGTTCTAGAGGACACTTGTGTGACCATGAGGATTAGAAAGTCATTGCAGTTGTTCTAGGGTGAAGAAGAGAGTGTCTCATAACTAAGGGACTCTAAGGAGGAGGGGTTCACAGAATCACAGAATCACAGAATTCTAGGGTTGGAAGGGACCTCGAAGGATCATCTAGTCCAAGGAAAGAGGAACATCAAATATCCAAAAATTCATAACAAAATGGTGCAGGTTGACCATGCTGTTTACCCTCACTCCAGCAATTGGCTGAAGCTGGAAAGGACAGATTTCTGTTTGTTTGGGTTTTTTTTAAAAAAAAGGGAAAAAAGGCTACTTAGACTTTCTAAGGCTGAGCTAACACATATTTTTCTCCACTCACCATCTTTTGACTGTNTTTTGGAAGGCTGCTGAGCATGCTTTGCCTCCCCAGTGACAATGCAAGTGCTCCTGGGGCTGGTTGTACAGTAGCCATCATTGCAAAGAGGGAATGGCTTAGTTCCACCAACAAGGCATAGGGAATAGCGTGCTTCTGACTTCGGATTGGTGTTGTTAAAATGAATGCATGTTTTCTCATTGATATACTTGCCCATCAGACAGGATCCCCCAGGTCTGGACTTGACCCATTATTCTACCAACAATATAGTCAATCCAGTAACTAATGCATGTGTAAGGTGAAAGCTGAAAATAAGCACCTTTACCAGATACCTTATGTGTTTTAGTGCTCTGCCAGCTACCAAGGGACCATACTTTAGAGTATTCAAGAGTTACCATAATATTTCTCAGTGCCAAAGGTCAGGTCTTTTAGTCTTCCATGATAATAAAACTATGCTTGCCCTGATGAGAACAAAGGGACATAATTTTGCCCCAGTAAATGAGGTTTTAAATGGGTAGAGTTCAACTCATTGCTGGCACCTGAATGCACAGCAAGAGATGAAATTAAAATTTTAATATATATTGTTGAATCAATATGAATAAAGAAGAAAACAAAAGCAGGCAAAAATAAAATATCAAATGGGAAGTACTTAAGGCTAGATTTATATGATGTTTCAAAGCATGAATTGTAATATGTGTTTAAAATATGACTGTTCCTTTATTCTCAGCATGTGGGTTAGACTTTGAATATGGAATAAGAATTTAGCCTTTTTCAGAAGCTGCATTCTTAACAAATTATTATTGAAATGAAACTGTTTAATGAAACTGCCTTTTAACTGTCTAAAACTATGCATTATTAACAGACGGACATACATAATACAACATAACACTCTGCAAGGTAACAATAGCTCATTTTTGCAGGGTTTTGAACTTTACCACTTTTACTTTAAAATACAACAGGCTAGACATCATCTTTGTTGGAGATCAGCACCAAGTATAAAGCTCTACGGGCACAGCCTCAGTGCTGGGAAGTTCGGGGTGTTTTGCAGACAGCAGGTGGGCAAACAAGGTGTACACTGCAGGGCAGATTGCACAGCTGTAAGGTGCGGAATTCCCCTCAAAAGGATCGGCATGTCTTTGAAAATGAATTCAGCACTGAAATAAAAGAGATTTCTGATACAGGGGATGAAAATGTGGTTTTATTAATTTTGAATTAACTCTTTTTGTGTTTGTTTTGCCTTCGTCTTCTTCTCTTTCCCCCTTTCTCACCCCCTTTTCCCCAAGGAATGGTTTTCAAGAGAGAATACAGGGGATGTTTTAGTCTTTAAAAGGTGGTGCAGGATTGTTGCAATAAACTTCAGTGTGGTGCAGCCTATAAAAACAGAGCATGCTGGAAGCTGCTGCATCTGGAACATTAGATTCTTGAAGCACCACGTTTTTCGGTATCTATTAGGAAATGCATTCATTGACTACTTTCTCCTTAGAATACTTGCAATAGATTTCTGTGATATTATATATTTTTGTGGATGGGGACAACACAGTGCACAAATGGCTGCATGGCATTTAATGCTCTACTGCTCTAAAGGGACTTGCAGGTTTGCAGCACATAGCAGGATTTGTCACTACATAAATGCTGTGCAGTAGTAGTATTTATTAATTGGCTGCATGAATGAAGATCCTGAGATTTTAATGCCAGATTTCTTTTCTTACATTCTTGAACTTACTTATCATTATCAACATTTCAAATGTCAGTTAAGAACTCAGCAGAAGCCCTCTCTGATTTTTTGGAAAGTGCCATAGCTTTCTACCCTCAGAAACTACAGTAGATGGTAACTAGTGAAGACAGGACATGTGGAAACAAATCGACTGCCAATATTTCAGAAGTTCTTGTTCTATTTTGCAGTACTGGAGCTTTCTCTACTCTTGCTAATCAATGTGAATAGTTTCATGGCAGTGAAAGTTAGCCAAAAAAAATATTTCTTTTTTGCATCTGATAAAAATTTTTTTGCCATATAAAGCTCCAAATAAAACTCCTACTCTTTAAGCAATTCCTGAAAACACAGATTAGTTTAGGTTTGAATAATACCCCCAAACTCTTAAAGCTGCCAACTGAAAAAGAAACAGATAATTAGGAGATGACAACAGACAGCGCAAAACCAACAAAGGAAAAACTGGAACACAGCAAGATATCAACGCTGTCCATCTAATCCATTAACAGCCTCATATAATTATGTTTTGCTTTTGTATTAAACTGGTATAAGCACAAAAAGACATTACTGAAGTTTTAATTTCAGCAAATCTAACAGCATGCAGCACACACAAGAAATGTGACTTCAATTAGCACTACCGTAAATTTTAATTTAGCACTTGGTAGGAACATTCAGCAATGTATGTAAGAAGTAGGGGCTGATGCTCCATTAAATACATTCCATGCAATTATCCCATTGATCCATTGATCCCTTGATTCATATTTGTGGGGTGAGTAGGAAGGGAAGGATTTAGGAATTTAGAGCTCTTGAAAAATGCTAGAAGACTTTTTCCTCCAAAGTCTTCTGCACCTTTTTCTGTAGCTGCGCTTTGCCTGTTATCAAGGTGTCACTGCCACCTTTGAGGTGCCTGGGGACTGAGCTGCCCTGTTTCTGTGTAGGCTGGGATGTTGTGGCCAGCAGCAGTGCAGGTTTCCAGCCAAGTGAGACACTGCCCAGCCAAGTATGTTATCTGCCACAAGTGGAAAGCACCTACAGCCAGCCCAGTGTCCTCTTTGCCATTGCTGCCATTTATTGCCCTTGACATTAGGTTTTGTGCTCTGGACACCTGTCTTCTGGAAAAACCCCCAGGACACCAAAGCATGCACAGTATCCTGAAAACCTGACAACAGCTCAACAGGTTACTAGTGTTAATAATTAGGAATGGTGTGTGTTTCAGCACTGCATTGTGGTACGTTTTCTGGTTGTTACTATGCAAAGATGACTTGCCAAGTCTGCCGTATCCAGCTCTGTCGTGGTACACTTGGTTCTTTTTTACAGGATTATTTTGCATAAATAGTGTACAGATTTAGTTCTGCTAGCTGGCTGTGATTTGGGTTTAGCGCATTAGAGCACCAAGAACTTGTTTGCTGTTGTTGAAAGTTATTCCTCAGTGGCAGTGCTTATTTGTATTTAAACTGCAGATGCCTGTGTTTATACAATTTACATTGTTTAAAATGTCACTATTATTTGTTTTGTAAAAATTCTACTAGGTTTGACAGAGTATATCCTGTGATTTATGATACAGCCCTGTGCTGTGCCATTTTAGTGAGGATCTTGAAACAGGGCCCTGTGGGGTTTTTTTTCCCTTTTTACTGTTTGTTCTATTCTTTAATTACATTCATATCAGCTACTTTGAAGTTAATGAGACTGTTGGGATATGTAAAAGAGAGTCCTCTATTGATTCCAGTCCCAATATCTTACCTTTGCATCTTACTCTTCCTGCATCTAATGTGTTCTGACTGAGTCACAACTGCTGACATGTTGGGATGGGTACAGTAGCTTAGGCCTGACATAGGGCTTTATTGTACAATCCAAAAGTAAGAGGAAATAGATAAACACAAAATGTCATTCTGCCTTCTCATTTGCTGATTAATCATGGCATGTTAGGAGTATAATTTATTAAAGTTACTGGGTTCCATACACATGCTAGGTTATAAAAGATATTTTTTCCTGTTTTTTTATAAACAACCCTCCTCCTGATGTATTGTCTCCCTCTCCTCAGAAAAAAAAAAGGAAAAGAGTAGTATAGAACACGGCAGGTAATAATAATGAGGTTGGGATATGCATCAGCCTATGCTAAGATTTAAGGTCAATTTAGGACTTCAGTTTAGGTACAATGCAAGCAAAATGTTTAATTATTCTTGTGCCCATTAGCTAGAGCTGAGTTCTTGGATACAGTCAGAAGATGATAGAAGTTGGTCTGCTGAGGTGAATGGTACATGTCTTCCAACACCAACTGCTCACATAACTGTTTTGATACCTGGAAAATAATTTTGTAAGTGTAACTAAGCCATCAGATTTCATCCAGCTTTTTTTCAGTCAAACTTGATAAAGAGCCACTTTGTGGTTTTAGAGGTGTTTCTGAACTTGAACCCTCTGCGTAAGCTCAGGTTCCCCTGTTTCACTGTCAGGTGGAAATCCCTGTGGAAATGTTACTGAGTAACTTTTGCTGTCTTCCAACTGATTTTTATTCATTTTGCTTGGCAACCCAGAAATGCCAGAGACCACGAGCTCAGCTGGTATATGTTCCACTCCACAACCTGATTGACCAACTGGAGTCAGTGAAAACTAGTCGCATATTTTGAAATGGAACTCTTGATATGCTGCCTTTCAATTTTACAAGGCTATTACTCACGCACACTAATTTAAAAAGACTTCCCTATTACATTAATCTCTCATTTGCAGTTAAAACTGTGATTTACACTCATGATACCAGAACATTTGGAGCTATGTGAGAAGCCTGTGCGGGCAGCAAAGCATCCTGAGCGTTCAGCTTGGTTTCAGTTTGCATAGTAGTGTCAAATTTACCCTGAAATAGTCAGGTTCCTCTCTTGAATCTACCAGTGGCATTTTCAGCTTTACTTCTTTACCTCTGTTTCACTGATAATCTTTGTCATATTTCAAGAGGGTACCTCAAAATTACCTGTGGATGAGGACAACCTACTTAATAGTGAATGATAAGAGTGACAGTGTGTTCATAATTAGGTTCAAAATTAAGTGCAAAAATCACCTGGTCTTAACGTGTAGTTTGGATTCTGATTACATCTGGAAGAACTATTGCAGTAGTTAGACCACAGCTTTGCGACTTGGGAGATGTGCATTAAGTTCTCTGTTCATAGCCTAATCAGTTCTAGAAGTGATGCTACCAGTTAAACATATTCATTTGCTGGGTTACAGCTTGAAGGAAGAAGGTACTGACTTGCAGCTGAGTCTGGTAATGTCTGTGGGTTTCCATTGCTGATTGGCCAAGCACAGTGTGGCTGCTGTCTTTGGGGTTAGACTCTGAGCATCTGGTGAGAAAGAGAAGGAAACAACAGAGTGGGATGGCAAAAGGAGAAGCAGAAAAGCAAGAAAAAATAAATATGAGAAACAAAAGAGAAATATGGTGATCACATGATAAATTGAAAAGCCTTGCAACAACTCATAGCTCATTGTTTGTCTGCATTGCAGTCTGTCCACCTTCAGAGTCTGATTTTAACAGGTGCTGTCAGTCTTGTTGTGATCCCATGAAATCATGTGAAATAGAGTTGGAAGGGCTGCCCAAATGTTGGTGCAAGTAAGCTCTCCAAAGCCAGCTCATTTGTTGTCCTTTCATCATCATCCATTAGACACTCCTTTTTCCCTGTAAATGTGAACTCTTCCTCCAGCAAAATGAAGCAGCTTCAAATCCCAGAAAAAGCAGTATTAATTTGAAACCATAGTAAGAGTTGCTATATCTCAATCTATCAGCATTTCATGGCCAAAAAAATTCCACACATTGAATACTGTGTATTCAGTATAAGTTGTATGATAAGTCCAATGTAGAAGACCAAACTGTAAGTAAGGACAAACCTTTTCTATCTTCTGCTCTTTGACCAAGGAGGTTCCTTGAAAGGTCACTTCACTGGTTTCTGTCTCCCTTGCTGCCCTACAAAATGATATTTCCCAACTTCAGAGAGTTCTTTGAGCTGTATGGGTAAAAATCTCTACACCAAGTCTTAAATATTTTTTATTATATATATGCACACTCACCAAATGTATTCGACTGATGTAACATAATGATTTCCTTTGCTGCAGATTTCTGTGAATTCATTGTAGTTACTAAAACTCCATAGTTTCCTATTCACAAAAAAAATATCTGCTCTTCATAGTCCTACATAAAAATAAACTATATTAATCCCTTTATTTATTTTTTATTTAAAATAAGATTATGCCTACTACAATTCAATCTGTAAAAAGTGTCTTGGCATATCCTTTTAGAAAGAGCTTATCTAATCTATTAATCTTTTCCTAAACTCAAGCTTTTCCTAGACCATTTTGCAGTAAAAAAATATTTTAACACAGAAGTGAAACTCCCTAAGTACAAAACGTTGTTTTATTCTGTAAAATTATGTTGTCAAGCAATGACAGAATAAAATTTCCTCAGATAGACAGAAATGTTTCAAAGGACCAATTTATTTCTATTCTAAAATACAGATTTTGCCTATCATTAATCATATTTTTTAATGAAGTGGCAAGAAGCTGACCTAAAAGTCTAAAATAAAATATACTTCATCGTTACGGGGAAATATAACAACCACCTGAAACGCTTAGAATTTTGATTCCTATACAATGAATACAAGGCACTTCAGACAAGAAAAATTATTACGTAATTGGCAGAAGTCCCATCTCCAGATGGAGGAACTTCTAAGACTGACACATTAGTCTCACATAATTTATGTTATGAGAGAAATAAAAGAATTGAACCCCCCACTAATTTCTCCACCCAGAAGCAAGGTTTAAGCAGGCATGTTCTTTGAATTAAACCCAAATTCTTCCTTGAAGTCCTCAGCAAATTCTGAAAACCATATTTTGGAAGATACACAAAGGGCAATTGCTGCAGTTAAGCCTAAATTATGGGACCCAAGAGCACTTTGCAGAGTTGTTACAGATTTGCTTGTGCTCCTTCAACTACATCTTAGAGATTTACATGCCTCCTGCTCTTCTAATATCTGAGTGCCTACCAGTCTCTATTTATACTTACAACACTTCCATGTAGTAGAAGCAAGTTTGGGTGCATCCTCAGCACGTTTGCTGATGACACCAAGCTGTGTGGTGCAGTTGACAGGCTGGAGGGAAGAGATGCCATCCAGAGTGACCTTGACAGGCTTGAGATGTGGGCCCATGCAAACCTCATGAGGTTCAACAAGGCCAAGTGCAAGGTCCTGCACCTGGGTCAGGGCAATCCCATGCACAAATACAGGCTGGGTGAAGAATGGATTGAGAACAGCCCTAAGGAGAAGGACTTGGAGGTGTTGGTTGATGAGAAGCTCAACATGAGCCAGCAGCGTGTGCTTGTAGCTCAGAAAGCCAACGGTATCCTGGGCTGTATCAAAAGAAGTGTAATCAGCAGGTCAAAGGAGGTGATTCTCCCCCTCTACTCTGCTCTCATGAGATCCCACCTGGAGTACTATGTCTAGTTCTGGAGTCTCCAACATAATGACATGAAGCTGTTGAAGCGAGTCCAGAGGAGGCCACAAAGATGATCAGGGGGCTGGAGCACCTAAGAAGACAGGCTGAGAGAGTTGGGAGTTGTTCACCCTGGAGAAGAGAAGGCTCTGGGGACACAACATAGCAGCCTTCCAGTACTTGAAGGACACCTACAGGAAAGCTGGAGAGGGACTTTTTATGAGGGCACATGGTATTAAGACAAGGGGGAATGGATTCAGACTAAAGGAAGGTAGATTTAGATTGGATATTAGGAAGAAGTTCTTTACTGTGAGGGTGTTGAGACACTGAAACAGGTTGTGCAGAGGAGTTGTGGATGTCCCCTCCCTGGAAGTGTTCAAGGCCAGGTTGGATGGGGCTTTGAGCGACCTGGTCTAATGGGAGGTGTCCCTGCCCATGGCAGGGGGCTTAGAACTAGATGAGCTTTAAGGTCCCTTCCAACCCAAACCATTCTATGATTCTATGATTCTATTTCTCAGATGGAGAACAGCAGGACAGAATAATGAAATAGCTTGTTAGGGAGAGGGAATCGAACCTGTATCTCAGGTACTAGACCCTACTCTCTCTTTTAGACAGCATTTGTTCTGGTTTATGCAGGACTTGAGCTGTGTAAGACCAGCCTGCCAATATGTGGAGACCAAGCCAGTTATATGTGTCTGTGCAAAATGATATGCTTATCAACACTGGAGGTGGCAGGCAGGATGAATACTCAAAACTAATTAGGAATTGTGATGATGGCTTAATGAAATGTTCCATTCTCATATACCATCCCTTGGGGATCACTTGAAAAGTATCAGTGCTCTCTTTTCTTCCCATCTCTAATTGTCCTTGGTCACAGAGAATACAAACTGAAGAGGAAGAAACATGGATGTGAAGCCACTAAGGGTTGGGAAGCATCTTTTGGTAATGGTTTTTGTAATCTTCTGTCCTCAGTAAACTCTGCACTTGTTTTTGTTCAAGTGACAGTCACTGGAAGAGACTGTGTTAAATATTTTCCACTAGCCCTCCATATCCCCAAACTTGTACGACAATGTCCCTCATGCTTAGGTAGTAGGGTATATTTCCCTGGCAATTGTGAAATAAGGGCTTAGCTAATTTGTCAGATAATTTAAGAAAGAATTAAGTTAATAGCTTGCCTCAATATCAAAAAGAGATGGCTCTTTCAGTATATACTGCTGCTTATATAATACTGAGTGCGAGGCCAGAAGTGGTCTCCCAAGGTCTATTCGCCTGCTGACAACATGGCAGTCTTGATGTTGAATACAGTCATTAGACTTAAACAAAAATTTCTTCTTCCGGCTCACTCGACTCTGAAGTATCAACAGTTTGAATCTATTTATGAACATCCAAACTAAAGGTGTGACATGCTTTGTCTGAAAAGTGGCAGGAAACTGGCATTCTGCCTAACTTTCTTTCTATTCCCCACTTTTATGTGGTTAAGAGATTTAAGGGATTTTCAGTTGCTGGGTTGGATTTTTATATTATTTTGGCTTTTGTTGGGTTTTTTGTTGTTTTTTAAAACATTATTTAATTTGTGCTTTTACTTGACGTGACACTTTGGATTGGAGGGTGGGAAGGGTTAATGAGGAGGCTTTGATATGCCCTACTCTGACAGCCTTCACATCAGCTGTAAATTATGTGAATGTCTGCAGCCTTGCTAGCATGACCATGTCCCTGCAGCACAAGAGCTTTGGTGCTCAGCCACCCCCTGTTCCTGTATCCTCTCTCTGACATTGGCTGGGATGTAAAATTCAGAAGATAGTTCAAATCCTTAGGGTATTCTGCCACAGCATCAGCTAGTCCTAGAAATGGGATGAGGAGTGTAGGATGAAGGTAGAGCCAAGGTTTTCTGATTCTGAGTCTGATGGGAGAAAGAGGAAAGGAGGAGGAGAATGGACACAATTAGAGGGGTGCTCCTCTGACTAATAGGGGTTTTAACATCTACTTTGGGAACCACCTATGATTTTAACAGCCAGTTTCACTCAACTGTACTGAACTGCATTCAGAAAACTTTGGCAAACACCTTTACAGAGAGACTTACAGGATAAATAGTCAGCAGAGATTTTTTTTTCCTAACCTCACAATTTAGAAGTTGGCTTATGCCCTAAAACTTGGAAGGTTTGTACTCCCTTCAATGGTCTGTTTATTGTAATAATGATATTTAATTTTTAACTCTTGCTGTTGTGATTCTTGTCAGTTGCATAGCTTTCTGGTCTCTTTTGAAATTGGTGTTTAGCTTTTGGTCTCTTGGAGGATAAAGTTAGAAGATAGGAAATTGTGTTCCTTTAGGGATCCTATTGATGCAGAATTCTCTAAAAATAAGGTTTATTTCGCTCTAACTAATGACTGATCATTGCCAGACCTGCTTGCATCTTCTTTCGTCTCCTTCCTACTTATTTCAGTAATTTTATTTTCATAACATAACTCAGAAAGAAAGGCTGTGAAATGTATGAGTCAATGATCTGGCCAGTCAGGTCTTCTGAACGTTTGGTCTGTGTTGTCATATGGTGCTAGTCTGAAGGATACAGTAACAGCTAGTGTTGCTATTGTCCAATACTATTGTTATTGCAGTAAAGTCTTATTGAAAAGTCCTCCACTGTTGGGAAAGGACTCCTTTGAAGTGGGTTCTTTAAATATAATTTCATGTTGGTAGCATTAAACTGTGGTCTGAAATAGGGAATATAATTCTCTATTAAATTCTGATGTTCAAATACCTGTAAAAGTTAATCCTGTCTTCAATTATAAAATGTGTTTCTACCTGGTAATAATTATCAGGTATGTGAGCTAGCCAGAAATCTAAGGAGCACACACTGTGTTTACGTTGCAAGACAAAGATCAAAGTTTCAGGAGTTACTCACATGCAGTGTGATCCTACTTACTGCTGATCTGAACAAGACATAAGCGGAGTGAGTTGCAAGTCTTGATTCCATGATGTGAAGAGAAGGGCATGAGGCTCTAGCAAGGTCTTGTACACCTCTAGCAAGGCCTTGTACACCTCGCTCCTGTGCTGGGTAATGAGTAATGAAATGTAACAAGGCTGGATAATATGCACTGAGGTCTTTGTTGTAGCCCAGTGGGGTAGCACTCATTTGGTATGTCTGATACCATGGCAAATTTGTCTTTTAAAAGAGGAAACATTCCAGCCTTGGTCAGAGAATGCATGTGTGTTTTGCTGGCAGTTTTCTGCAGCAACTATAACATGGAACGTGTTATTCTGGGTTGCTTTTTTATGCTCAGTGCTAATCAGGTCAGCCCTGTGCAATGTCCCAAAGATACTGTGACTCATGTGTTTGTGTTCTCACTGTAACTCAGTTTAAAATGGGTTGGAGTCTAATTCTCTGAATTGTTAGCCTCTTTAGACACATTAAAGCCTGAATGGGATTAGCACCCAGTACAAGTATGACTCCTGTCTACAGGAACCTTTATACTGACTGCTTGAACAGAAGATCCTTGAGCTCTTACTACCTGCCTTCCTGCAGTGCTTTTTTTTTTCCCTTTCTTTTTTCATTGCTTGTAGCTAAGTGCAGCTGGTAATGCATACACTGAAAACTACAAGAAACCTCTTGTGAGCCTCATTAAGACAAGACAAGACTTAAAACTTCTTTGAGATTAGCTGAAAGTCTGATCAACATGCCCCCCAAAACCCAGCAGTTTTTATTAAATCATTCTGCATTCAGGCGTAGGCACCTGGGCTGTTCTTTATTATTGTGTCAGTCTGTCATTTGACATTTTACTTTGCTTAAAATTGAAGATGGCATATGGCAAAAAAGATACAGAATTTTTATGTGCAGTGAAAAGTAAATGTATGGTTAGTAGAGAGAGACACAGTGTACAAGGAATGCAGAGTCAGTTCTGTATGTGAACTTGTTTGCTGGGTTTTGGAGGACAAAGCTGCTACCTGCTCCTTCCAGAAAGGAGCCACACCTATTTCATTCGAAAGTTCAATGTGAGTCGTATATCATCTGTACTTCGCTGCAAGTGAAAGTCCTAGGAGGAAGAATATCTACATATAGTGTTCTTGGCACTCCTATAATACATTGTTTCTTCAGTAGCTTTGTACAAACATAGATTCATTAAGCTGATTGCTTCACTTTGCTTCCAGTTCTAGAGTGGATGCTGTTATTGAACTGCCAAACAGTCAGACTCAAAACACCCCATGGAAATAACATCCAGTGAATCATCAAGATGTACACTGTAAGATTTAGGGGGTTATTAAAACCACTGGAAACCATACAGAATTGCTCTAACAACTAAGAGGAGGTAAAAAATGACAGAATGAAAAATTATTTTCTATTTGCTCTCTGGGATGATACTAATAACCCTCTTATTTTTATGAGGCTAGTTTTGTTAGAAAGTCTATTCAAATGGCACAGCTGGCCACAGCTGTCTGCAGTGTGAAGTGTCTATTTTAGTGCATTTAATACTTTGGTGTTAAAACCATTACACAAAATCTATTTTTTGCATGCAGGCTGTAGAGAGTATTTAGCACCTCAGCAGAATGGCTGTTACTTATGTTTATTGTTGTCCTCTTCCATGCTGGACAGACTGCATTGTGCTAGATGTGCCCCAAATGAGAGCAAAAACATAGTCTGTTCTCATAAAGCACTTAGCTGCCAAGCCCCTACTGCTTTGCTTACAGTGCCATGATAATAATCTCAAGGCAGTTATATCAGCTCCCTCCACAAAGACTTGCAGTGTTAGATCAAAAACTAATGTCAAATTGCTGCAGTTTTCTCTAGAGTTTTAAATGTGAATGTTTGTACCCTGGAAATACAGGCTATACTTAAGATCCTTGATATGTTTAAATCAAGTGCAAACTCTTTGGAGCAGAGGGAACGATAGTGGCACCTTCACACATTGCCTGTGCAGACAAGAGAGAGGAGGGCTCTGCACTGCTGGCCTGTGTGGTTGGGGCCCAATTTGCCAATTAGTGACCTTTTTTACCAGCCTCACCAGCACTCTGGGCTGGGCTCTCCCTCTTCCTGGGGTCAGGAGGAGGCATGCTCTGATCTCAAAGCAACCCTCAGGAAATGGCTTAGAGAAGGCAAAGAGGCCTCAATGAATTTCCATCTTAGAGAAGACTCTGAAATCAATACCCTGACCCAAATGAATGGAGCTATTCATTTCAGTGCCGAGTGAGTGGGTAGAGGCTGGTATCTGAAAGACTTGCCAGATTTTCCAAAGGCCCTGCCATATCCCTGCAGCATGCGTCTAACATCCCTGGCCACCCTCTTCCATGGCAGAGAGGTACTAGTGAGTCATCCTCCCTGACTCACAACTTGCTCTCTTGCTGCCTCTCTAGTTATAATGATACCTGCTTTTTCTTTATAGTCTCATCTGAAGCTGACATTGCCTTTTTCACTGATGTCCTGTCTGACCTTAGCCTCTTTTCTCCTTTCCCTTGCCCCCTCACTTGACTTACAAGCCCAGAGCAGCATTCCAACTCACTGAAAGAGCCTTGCTCCTGTTTTCCCAAAACACTGGTCCTTCTCTGATCCACTTGAACACTGCTTTCTCTCTCACCTCTCCATTTCTTTCAGCAAAGCATCTTTACTCTCTGCCCCTTGCCTCACCCTGCCCTCTTGAGACCTCCAATCCAATTTGTCACTCTCAGCATCCTCTCCCTGCTGTCTGCTCTCTTAATTGACCTTAGCTATTGCTTCCTTGATCTTCAACTCTTTCTTCACTGTCTCCTCAGAAAATCTGCCCCGTGAACCCAGTCAGCCCAGCTTCACGACAGCAGCCATCACGTTGTGCTTGTCATCTTCCCTAGCTGTTTTGCTTCCTCCTCCCTATACGTACCTTGGCCATCACTTACATTTAAGAAACACTTTCCTTGGTCTGTCCTGTCACTCATTTCTCCTTCAGATCCTTTTCTGAAATCTCCTTGTGTTTTGATACAAACATCATTTAAGAAAATCTACACTGTTCTTCTAAACACCTTTGTACGTTTTAGTCTTCCTTGCTCTTTGTTATCTCTCAATTGTTTTAGTGTGTTCCTTCATATTTGAGTAATATATTCTTGTAACACAAAAAAGTGCCAGTGCATGAATACATCCAGACAAGAGAGCTGAACCTTTTTCAGCTTTTCTTGCTGTCTGAAAAGGAGGAAGATGCTATACTTTACTCTCCTCCAAGGAAACAGTCTCCTCAGTTAGCTAATTTGTCTATCAGCTGGACCATATACAGCTGCTGTTGGTGGCGATTGCACACTGATTTTCCTCTAAATTGTCCCTAAACTGTAATTTCCATAAATACCTTCTGTGTTCTGCACAGTTTTGCTCAAGAATCTATTTAAAAGGTTCTACACAGCCTTATGCACATTAGCAAGCAAATTAATACTGCCAGGAGCTGATGAGGGAAGGCACAGTAGGGAATCACTGTCTATAATGTCTCCAATTGTTTACCATTTTATCATCTTTGAGACATTATCAAATATGCTAACAGTATTTAACGGTGAGTCCAGGAAACAAATGCAATTTTCTCTGCTCAGAATAAGTTTATTCAGAAGTGCAAGAGCTGCCTGGAAAGGGTTAATGAGGACTTGTCTACCTCCAGAAACTGGCTGCAGCCCAGGCAGTATAGGGCAGCAAGTAAAAGGCAGGAGGGTGTTTCACTCCAGTCCCTCTGAGATGCAGCTCTGCAACAGGACAACCTGCTCAAGGCAGGCACACGGGCTGCGGTGTGGAAGGCCACTGCTTATCCTCATCGTAGCTGTCTTCAAACACTCTTTCTCTCAATTTTTTGTGTTCAACATTGCTCATGGTTTACTTTTATTCTGCTGTATTTATCATGATTAAACTTCCCTGACACTTTACTGTAGAAATCCTTATGATTTAGTAACTTAGGATGAGTTTCATATTATCTCAAATACTTCTGGCAGGCACTCAAAGTATTGAATGTTTCTACCAGGGATTCAAAGTACCGGAGGAGTTGTGGATGTCCCCTACCTGGCAGTGTCCAAGGCCAGGTTTGATGGGACTTTGAGCAACCTGGTCTAGTGGAAGTTGTCCCTGCCCATGGCAGGGGGGTTTGAACTGGATCTTTAAGGTCCTTTCCAACCCAAACCATTCTATGATTTCTTGCTTCCTTTTCTGGGGTTTATACCAATTCCATTTTATTTACCCTTCAATAAATATGTGTAGGAGTGATATGCATTTTTAGATTTATTTGGAACCTTGAGGTTTTTGACTGCTATTTCCCAGAGACCTGTCATTAAAATTCAACCTGGACCTGGTTCAGGAGTTAGTTCTTTTTTTCCCTTCTAAAAAAGACCTGTCCAATAATCCTTACAGCAAAGGGACTGGAAGAGCATTCCTTCTAGAAAGAGTCTTTGTACCTGAACTTTGGTTATAGTATTTGCTAGGAACATTTAGCTGAGTTGGCAGGAAAAAAATATTAAGTTATATCTTTGATACAATCATAAATTTGAAAATAATTCTTGCTTTCTACTACTGAGGCTGGAAAAGTGAACAGCTAGAGATAATGCTGATTACAGGAACTGTAGAATAAGCTGTAGAGCTCCAAAAGGAAGTCTTGATTAAAGACAGTGTTAATCTCCAAGGAAAATGGAGACATGGAAAAATCTTTCAAAACTTGTAACTTGAGATGTTTACCTTTATAGAAGGGAAGGAAGATGGATGATGCTTGAACTGCGCCTGAAATAAAAGTGCCTTTACCCTTTCCTTCTGATTAAAGCTTTTAAAATTTTCCTGAAATACTGTGATTGTGCTTAAACATGTATTTGCTTTTGAAACCTGACTAGATCCAGGAGGTTCCCTGTGTTAATTATAGAAGAGTTGTGCACAGTTTCTCATATCTCACTGATGTGAGACTTCATAGTGTTTGTCATACATGTGTTCATTTCACTAAAGCAAAGTAGCTACAGTCAGTGAAGATGTGATATCCCATTCCTGGTAGCCCTTGCTGTTTCTTGCTTGGAGGATTAAAGGGTTTCCTCTCCCTGTCCGCCCTGTAGACCTTCTCTCTGCCACTGCTGCCTCCAGCCAGGCAGGCAGTGAGGGCCTGATGTAGGATATGTTCCGGCCCAGACCATTGCAGTTTCTCTTTGAGTGAGCCAAACCTCCTCACTGCCCCCTCCCCGTCCCTCTCACCTGCCAAGGAAGAGCACAGGTCAAAAAATGCACTGGAGCAAAGAGGAAGCCCCTGTGCATTGACTGTAAGAAACACAGGATGTAACCTCTTTATATCTGCTCTCTGAATTAGTATTCTTACAAAAAAATCAAAACACAAAATAAACCAAAAGACCCCATGTCTTGGTACAAGTTTTGCTTTTTTGTGTGTTGCACAGAGCAGGCAGATTCAAAGAGAGGGAAAAAAAAGGTTTATATTCAGGTGCCAGTGAGTGGCAGCTTAACTGAAATATTCATAGTAGTCCAGACAATGACCATAGTGCTTATACTTTGATCAGCACCTTTTAATCTCTGCTATGATGAATTAAAAAGATTTGTCTTCTTCATCTCCAGCTACAAGAGTTGGATGCAGTCTGGTGCCCAGATGACTTAAGCCTAGTGTCCATTCAACTTCAAGGAAGTTTGGCTCCCCGACTACTTTGCTGTAGCAGTCTAGGGAGTAGAAAAACAATACAAACATTGGATGCATTTCATTTTGATCTCTGGAGATACAACATGTCATGACTGTGAATGTGGCCAGTTTGTAGGGAAATTGTCCCACATGCTGATTGTGTATCTGATGTCCAAATCTACTGTGGCATCAAAGGGCAAGGAAACAAGAAAGGAAGTAAATCTGAAAACAGCTCTGAAACTTGTATGTAACAGCTGAAAGAGTTTGTCCCCCTTATGAGCAGTTTTGTCACTGCAGTCTGTGTGAAAGCCATCAGAAAGAGTGAAAGAAAGCAAAAAAAAATAAGACCGAAGTAGAAAACAGTTTGGCTAGGTCTAATGAACTGTAAATGGAAAAATTCATTTCCCACAAGGACATCTGCATAATGTGCAGTGAGCATGCCACAGACTGAACAGAATGGCACATACTGAAGGAAGACAGCATAATTTAGGAGGTAGATTATCAGTCTTCCCTTAGGAATAGTTTTAGTGACATCGGTGCATCTACACTTGAGTGACTGTGTTCCCAGATATTAAAATAAGAGAAGTTTCACAGGATCTCTTTCATGAGGTTATTGTAGACACTGAATGAAGAATAGCAAAGCCTTACTTAGCAATCCTGAAAGGCAGTTATTAGCTTGATTGTACAATTAGAAGTACAATTGAAGCCTGGGAAAAATAAGTTGTCTGTGACTGAATTACAAGAGAAACTATATATATTTGGTCATTGCTCAACAAATTACAGGAGAAAGCAGCAACATGTATGTTCTTCAGAAAATTTTTTTCTTTATTTCTAGGAGAGGACAGGGACTATCTAGGGTCCCCAGACATTTTTGTCCATTTTTATTACTGTAGACTTCCTCTATTATCTTCTTCTAGTCCTTAACTGTCTGCACAGCATAGGTTTGCTCCTGTGCTGTCTCAAAATCATGTCAAATTGATCTGATTTCCTCTTAAGTCGAGATAACACTGTTCCTAGTAAGAGGAACAACCATTTGACTTTACTTTGACTTTAGTAAGGTGTTTGACATTATCAGGGGCATAGATTTCGTTGCCTTAAGATGATGCTATGAACAAATGGGGGCAAAGCTGTTCTCAGAGAATGATGATCAGTTCACGTTGCGTATTTGGTTGTGGCCCCTGTGTCTTACAGATGAATCAGGGCTAGCCATTCTTGTGCTCTCTTGCCCCAAGACATACGGTCTGGTGATCAGCAGCAAAGTGGCTGGAGCTGTCTGAAAGATCTCTGCAGGCTTGAGACATGGGTGCAGGTAAGGGCACTTCAGCATGAGGCTTGTTTGCTGGGGCTGTTCTTGAGGAGAATTCAGTGGATAGTATAGAAAAAAGATGGCTCTTATCTTCCATACTATGTGAAAGCTAGGCTAAAACAAAGTGAATGGAAGGCAGGGGCCAGTGTTCATCCTTGAGTGCTGCCAGGCTCCCCGAACTTATTGTCTGTGGCCCTTTTGGCTAGCAATCCTCTGCAGATAAGGGTAAGCCCCATTTTTTAAAAGGATGTGGCAGGCTTCCCCAACTCTTTCTTTCTTAAAGCCCCTTGCTTTGAAACTTGATCGTCATGCAATTCTCAGTAAGGACCATCCCACTAGTGAGGTTGTTACCCAGTTTAAGAGTAATGTCTTATGATGTCTGTAAAAGTCCCATTCCAAAGCACCTGGATGATGTCACTAGCAACACACCTGCCATCATGGCTCATGGCTTGTGCTCACTCCTCAGTTCAGAAAAGCCCACAGCAGAACAGATGTCAGACCCACCTGGGCTTTAAGCTTACACCAGTGCACCGAAAAACGCTGCGGTGTTCACGTGCATATTGTGCTGCACCAGCGACATCATTTCAAGTGATGGGCATGACTTGCCCTAGAGGCTGGGTCGATGCAATCCCATGGTGAACAGCTAGGACAGCAGTTCATAAAAATGTTGCTTTAAAAATGTGTCATAGTGCATGAAAAGTAGGAGAGCCTGTCATGTACAGCACAGTTTCCCTCTCTATGAATTATGCCAGGAGAAGATTAGTGCCTCTTGCTTCTTCAAGAAGAAGGAACATTATGTGGGGATGGGATGCTGTTGCTACAACTGGACTACTGTTGCTGCAATGTCAGGCTGTGTCTGTGGAAAGGCAGCACTGCCTGTTCCTTGTGTTGTAAAACTGAAGAGTATATGTCCCCTGTTGACAGAAACCCTGACTCTGACAAGCTGGGTGGTCTCAGTGGAGACTTTAAACCTCTCAGAACTTCTGCTTCCCCCATGTATAAAATAGGGATATTAGTAATTAACTATTTCACAGAGGTACTGTGTTTTCATGTCCATAGAGTGCTTTGAAGGGGTAAAGTACATAGCGCTGTTGAAACTTTTCAAATGCATGCATGTATTTCATTGCATGCACAACAGAGTGATATATTGGTTTAAAAACATATTTGAAACTCTTGATAATTAGGAAGTCAGGCAATGGCAATTAATGCTTTCAGACATGGTGTTACTGCTCTTCTCCAAACTATAGCTTATTTAAAATGCTAGCCCTATAATTTATTAGCAAAATTTAATACCTCAGTGACCAAAAAACTTAGTGTTTTATTACCACTGATTAACATATGTTTGATGTTCTGCCCAGTGTTACACAATCCAAAACAAATTACTCTCAGAAAGCTGGATATTATATAAATACAGAAAAGCAATAAATAATGCATTGGAGAAACATTTTTCTGTGGGTTATAACTTGCTACAATCTCTTCAAATGACGTAGACTTCTTAGGCAATTTCTCAGTCCTCCAGAAGCATTTGCACCAAAGAACACATTTCACACCATGCTGACTAATAGCCTTGCAGCTGCTTTGGTGGTGATTCCTGGCATCCTGTCAGCATCTGATACCACATGCTACTCACGCCCTACCAGAGGAAACCTGGAGTTGCTTATCAGAGTGTCTTCAGTTATGATAGTCTTAATGAGCTACAGATGTGGAAGAAACAGAAAGACTCTTTCTTATTTCAGGATGGTTTTTCAGCTCCTCTCAATCTGGCATGAAGAAAAAGAAGAAAAACCTCACAAATGCATTTATTATTGGTTCTCTTGAGCCCATTTAAGGCATAGCTTGGATAAGAGTAGGGGGTGAGGAGAGGGAGAGCTAATTGACTTAGGGATTACAAACTGTTCAGAATCAAATCTCATAGAATCATAGAATGGGTTGGGTTGGAAGGGACCTTAAAGATCACCCAGTTTCAACCCTGCTTCCACTAGACTAGTTTGCCTTGAACACTTCCAGGGAGGGGACATCCACAACTCCTCTGCACAACCTGTTCCAGTGTCTCACCACCTCACAATAAAGAACTTCTTTCTAATATCCAATCTAAATCTACTGTCTTTCAGCTTAAAACCATTCCCCCTCATTCTATCACTACATATCCCTTGTAAAAAGTCCCCCTCCAGCTTTCCTATAGTTTTCCTTCAAGTACTGGAAGGCTGTTGTAGTGTCTCCCGAGAGCCTTCTCTACCCCAGGCTTCAACTCTCAGCCTGTATTCTTAGGAGAGGTTCTTCAGCCCTCTGATCATCTTTGTGGCCCCTCTCTGGACTGGCTCCAACAGGTCCATGTCCTTCTTTTGTTGGGGATTCAGAACTCCAGGTGGGGTCTCATGAGAGCAGAGTAGAGGGGGAGAATTACTTCCCTCGACCTGCTGGTCACACTTCTTTTGATGCAGCCCAGGATACTGTTGGCTTTCTGGGACATTCTCCGCCCAGCCTGCATTTGTGCTTGGGATCACCCTGATCTGTGTAAAGCATCTCACACTTGGCCTTGTTGAACTTTCTGTGATTTGCACAGGCTCACCTCTCAAACCTGTCAAGATCCCTGTGGATGGCATCCCTTCCCTCCAGTGGGTTGACCGCACCACATAGCTTGGTGTCATTGACAGACTTGGTGAGGTTGTACTCAATTCCACTATCCACATCACTGACAAAGATGTTAAACAGCGCTGGTCCCAATACTGACCCTGGAGGAACACCACTCCTCACTGATCTCCACTTGGACATCAAGTCATTGACCGCAACGCTTTGAGTACAACCATCCAGCCAATTCCTTATCCACCAAGTGGTCCATCCATCAAGTCCATGTCTCTCCAATTTAGAGACAAGTGTGTTGTGTGGGACAGTGTCAAATGCTTTGCACAAGTCCAGGTGAATGATATCTGTTGATCCTCCCTTATCCACCAACACAGTAGCCACATCATAGAAGGCCACCAAATTGTCAGTCATGATTTGTCCTTAGTGAAGCCATGTTGGCTGTTACTTATCACCTTATTTTCCATGTGCTCTAGCATAGTTTGCAGGAGGATCTGCTCCATGATCTTATCAGGCACAGAGATGAGATTGACTTTTCTCAATTATGTTTGATGGTGCAGCTGTGATGAGCACCTGTTGAAAATCACAGTCTATCTGGTTATATTTTCATTGACCATACCTAAAACTTCTCTGCAATATCGGTGATTTCAGAAATTCTAGCTAGAACTGAGAAAACCAAATTAGATAGGTCCAAATGTATATCTGATTTATACCTGTTTGGTCCCACAGCTTATTTTTCTGACAGCCTGCAGTCAACTTGGAATGTTCCTGTCATGGGCTTTCATGGAATGCTTGTAACCAGGGGAGGATGAATGTGCAACTTGAGACTATGTATTAAATAAAGAAGATAGAAATTTAATCCTGCACTACGTGTACCTGTAGTGATGCTGTAGCTCCTAATAGAGCTAACAAACAACAGTCACCCTTCCGTGAAATTATCACAGCCTGCTCAGACCAAGAGGACACTTTCTTGCTGGGATCTTTGTTCCACCTCTTCTAAGACCAGAGTCCACGCTAAGACCTAGTAGGTGTGTTCAGCAAAGGTCCAGGCTTAGGTCAACAGTGTCTACCTTCAGTAGTGCAGACTCAGGCTTCATCTTTCATTTTAGAGATCTAGAAGGTGGAACTTGTAGAAAATGAAGATTTTGCTTTTGCTTAATATCATCTTTTCGTTGAGGAAAGGGAGATAAAATCGTGGCAGTATGGATTTGTAACAAGAAGTCTTTGCTATGGCCCAGGTGGACACTGCCCAGACACAAAATAAAATGTTGCTTGCTGTCCTGAGGAATTTACTATTTGAGTCTGTGATGTAAAAGTGGGAAACAGGGAAGACAAAACAGTAAAATGATGAACCGAGTTTCTAGGTGCCATAATCCAGTCCTGGTTCAAGCATGGTGAAGTGCTTAACAGCTCCTTTCACACTTCTGCTCAGCCATACAGTATTTGGAAAAAACATCAACCTCAAAAATGTATTGACTGCATACCCTCCATTTTTTAAAAAACTTTCTCTTGCACCCAACATATTCTGGAAACAGGGGGTTTAGTCACTAGCCCAGTTGGGTCAATAATGGATATTTTGTTTCAGTGTCTGAAAAATGGATTAGGTTAAACAAAACCATACATTTTTCTTCTTTTGCTGAAACAGGAAAATGATAAAATTTGAGCTAGTGTCAACCTGGACAATTTATTTTAGCTGCAAACAAAAGGATTTATTTCAGTTTTAGACTATTTAGCTTTCTTTCCTAGTCTTAAATAGATCAACTTTTAAATTAAAATGGCATTGCAAAATGACAATTGAAAATTTTGTCTTAAAAATGTTGGAAAAGCCACTTTTGACATCTTTGAAATGAAAGTGTGAAACTTGTCAAGCTTTGTTCCCTAGCTTTTGAATGAAACCCAATATTTCAAGGATTTACTAACAGAAGTGTTGCCTATCTATTCATTAAGACATCTAATAAGGTATTTCCAACACCAGACCTAAGCAGTTCCCTCTTCAAGGAGCTTTCTGGCAGATCAATACACAAAATCAGGAAATGTAGATTTTGGAACCCTGTTACAGACTACTCACTACACATATCAAAGTTTTCACTTCTTCCTTCACATTGTAGCAATATAAAACAGTTTATGTTATCACCAGGGAAAAGGATTAAACTTCTGTCTTGGTGTGACTTTGCCATGTGTGAACTAGAGACTAGATGCTGCTAACTGAGTTGTGCAGACTTTGCATGTAGAATCTAATGCTCGCACAAATGTAGGCAAATTCAGCCTACCTTTTCCAGTCCTGGAGAGTATATTCTGAAGCTGACAAAGCTAGGAGATTTTGCTGCAGCCAGTGCTAAGGTAGAGGACATTAGCTCTTTCTCAAACTGACCCCTAGTCTACCTGAGAGATTTTTCTCAGTAAAACTCTTCTTGTGAACATCTGCTAATTTCTCTTCGAAATATCAAGAATAAGGTTGTGAAAACACCAATTAAAAATTCACAAAGAATTGCTAGTGACTTGTTTAGCATTCACTAAGGCAGATGAGAGATGTGGGCTCAAAAAGATAAAAGGATTTTGACACTGTGATTTATATGTTAAGAAGCCTCCCCCCTCCCACATTCTCTTTTAAATTTTTCAACTCCCTTTAGTCCTGCTGCCCTGCAGCGTTGCTTTTTGAGAGGCACTAAAGCAACTTTGTATTTTCTCATGAATGCATGTCAGTGCCTGTTCCTTAATTCTACATCTGGCTTAAGTGCATTCAGGTGACTCATAACTTTGTGCTTACTTTTTTCTCTTTCTTCATTTATCAACACAACAATATTAAGTGGGAAACTTTTTTTTTTTCCTGCTAGTCTACTAGCCTGGAAAGCCAGGTGAGTAGTCCTGAAATACAAATTAATGAAATGTTAGACATCATGGCAAGAGGAAATGAGATTCCCCTTTCATAATAGTTTGGTGATGAATTAAGATCCCTGCTGCTGTTATCTGGATTTATGCTCATCCATGTAGATTAAACACACTGCCAGTTTATACTGAGTTGGCTTGTTCTTCCATCCCTCTGTCATGGCACAGATCTTTTTGTTCTTGTCACTCCTGATGCCTTAGACTAGGGTGCCCAAGTTACAGTCTTTGGGCCATGAGAAATGGACCATGAAAATTCACTCAGTCACAGCTGTATACTGGTGTTCTTGTGAAATGGAGCAACAGGGACAAACTGCAGGAGCTGTTATCAATCTAGCAACCCACCCTGGTCTTTGGTTCCTGCAGGAAGAGTTACTGCAACTTACCCATAAAAACTGCATGTACAACAACTTTTAAGAAGCATGTGCAGAGGAGAGTCCATGATATGTTCCCTTTTCTTGTCTCTAGAGTAGGCATGACTGGAGAGGCTTGATCTCACTTAGATGTGAGATGCAGACAGGGACTATAATTTATTCTTTTTTCTGTATGATACTGAGCTCAAAGGGTCCAGCTGAGTCCAGAATATGCTGCTGTAGTGTATGTAATACAAAACTGTAATCACCTGCTAAGACAGTAGGCATGACAGTCCCTGGTTTTGTGGGACTTGAAAGAAGTCCCTGCAGGTGTTCAAGAGGCGTCTGGATCTGTCGCTGGGTGATATGCTTTAGACGTGATGTGGGTAGGTGGTTGGACTGGATGATCTTGAAGGTCTCTTCCAACCTTAATGATTCTATGATTCTATAAGTCATCTTTGCAAGGAAAAATACATGTATAAATTCACAAGAAATGTTGTTCCCACTGTTGCAGGAAGCACCCATTATCACCAACATGTTCAAACAACAAAGCCAAACTAAACCTTTGTCAAAATTTGAACAGAACTTTTCTTGACAATGTGGAACACAGTGTTTTTAACCTTGGCACTCTCTTTCCTATCTCTACTCTTGTTTACTTAGATAGATACGGGTGTCCCAGAGCTCGGCCAATATTCATTTAGTAAGAGTACCTAAGCTACTGAATTAAATTCCTATTCAAAGTATAGGGAAAGAAATACTTAATAAAGATCAGTGCTCATTTCAGTCAGTTACACTTAGTGCAGGATGTGTGTGTTTGGGAAGGCAATAGAAAACAGTGAGATTTATGCCACATCATCTTTTCCCTTTCTAATCTCAAAGCTATTTTGTGTCCAACTGCACCAACCCCAAGAATACCTTTTGCTTGTACTCTGTGTATTCCTGGTTGCTGCAACTTTCTATTTTTCTGCGTCGCGTGTCCTAGGCTGGGAGAGTGACCAAGAAATGTGTCAAATGAAATGTGCAATAGGATCCTGCAGTCAGCGTTTAGTAAGCAACATGAGTGTATCCTAGGGGCTGGCAGTTAGATAAGTACTCCAGAAAGTGTCAGCTGCCAATGATGGGTAGCTATAGTCTTTTTTAACTATCTGATGACATTGGCTACTGTCAAAGTCAAGCCACTAGTCAGATGTGGTATGTCTGTTCTTATGTGTATATGTGTGTGTAAGTAGCAGCTGCAGGTAGTAATGATTCTATGATTCTATTTCTAAAACTCAATACAGAACCAGGAACGGCATCTGGCTTCTGATCTGGAGCTGCTTGCTCCAAATGCTCCAAGGCCTTCTGCCAGGTTTTCACTCTGGGACTCAATGTATAGGTTTGCCTTGGTACTCTACTTGCCCATGATGCCACTGCCTCAAGAATGTCTCATGAGGGCCACAGCCCTGGCCTTAGCTGGGGGCAAAGCTTCCTTGCCGTGAGAGGCTAAACAAAGTCAGACATCTTCCTGTTTCAGTTATTCAAGATAAAATTTTATGTGGGTTGCCTTTTATGCGTGATAGTAAAAAGGCTGCAGTTTGCAAATCAAGTGCTGACATTATCTGTTCTTGATATCTCTTATGTACAAATATAAACAGAAGGAGGTTCTCCTTGAGTGATGCTGGCGAGCAAAGTAGCTTTGAACTGTCTGCCCGTTTGGGAGAAAACATGACTGTTCATTCCAAATATTTCTTGGCAGTATTGTTAAGAATGCATCTTATGTGTGAACCTTATGCCATATCCTATACATAACACAGACATGGCTTTCCAGAAGCCTCTTCTTACAGGCAATGGGCTGCAGGCTATATCATCTCCCAGGTGCATTGCTTAATGCTAATCTTATGAAACTCTATGTTCTCACATGCTTGACATATCACTGTGTGCGAAAAAAATCACCCTCTCAATCCAAACAAATACCTGTAAAAAGCAGAAAAAAAAAGTTAATTTGTCATCTGCAGCCCCAGTGCAATTATAGAGTACAAATCAGACAGAATGAAAACAATCCCAAAGTCCAAACCACCAGGGAGCTCAAGCCAAATCTCCTTCCTGTGCCCGCCTTCATTGTCTGTGTTTGACTGAACATTGTTAAAAGATCTTCTGAGAGACAAACACAGGGGTTTTTTCCAAACCCCTGCCATAGTCTTGCAAAATGTCATACTTCAGGAAGATTGCACTACTATCTGGAATTGTCATCCTTCACAGCATTTTTTAAGGAAGGCATTTTGATCCCATTTGGGAGTGCAGATAAGCAACCATTCCATCTCAATTTGGCTTACAGTGCCACACAGACTGCTGATATCTGCCCTGTATTTTGCAGTCATTCTAGGCATTTCACAATAGGAAATGCAGGAAGACAGAGTACTGTCATTCAGTTTTTGCAGTAACTGCAAATAATTTTAACAAGGGGCTTCCTCGAAAGAGGCTTCCAGACTTGGTCTGGGATAAACCTTGTAGGCAGAGCATCTGTATTTCCAGGGCAAAGAAGGGGTTTGGGCAACATACTAATTTGTTTTCCTGTTCAAATCTAAATGCTGCTACATAACCCATTTAAAGAAAGAAACAGCACCACCCAGCAAATAACCTTTGCTGAAAACATTCTTGCTCTGCTTTCATAAGTCCATTGAATATGTTGATGCCAGAGTTCTTGGCTTGCCTGAGTCAATATAGCAACCAGAAATATGTCTGGAAACAAGAGGCAGCTTCTTTCACTGAGTGCGAACTGGTCATTTGCAAAATGATACTTCAGTAGCTATTTTGTGTTTTCCTGGACTAAATCTCCTCTGACATAGTTGAATAAGCAAGTTCAGAAGGCGGGGAGCATTAGCAGTATAGAGGAAGTTCCCCACTGATTTTTGGGCAAATTACATCAGTATTCCATGTATCATGTAGTAATTCACATGGATCTGAGTTCTTCACAGAAGTATGTTTTCAACACAAGGAACCATTTTCAGCTATTTTACCACTCTTTTTTTTCCCCCTAAGCACACATATTTGTAAGTACCTACTTCACTTGTAAGGGTACAAAATGGATATGAGGGTGGATTTTGCCCACCAAGTCAATATGGTCATATTATCCCTACTCATTAGCGAGGTAAGTCATTGTTAAAGCCTGTGGAAGCTTTCTAAGCTCAATTAAGTTGTACCACTGTAAAACAACTGTTTGCAATAGGGCAAACTTCTTCAGCTCACATCCAGACAAAACTGACAGTGAGTAGTCAGCAGGCTGCCCACATTTAATTACATTATCCTCTGCCTGTAGTGTACCACAGCCTTCTGGAGGCAATCCAGGCCATATTTAGCTTATTTATATTTGCTTGTAATTTTTTGTGATTTATTGAAGTTCAGGGAAATCTTTATATTTAAAACGCCACAGCTGTGGAAATAGATGCATTAGGCTCTGTGCCTTGGATTTTAGGAGTTGCACTTTGGTAATGTTACCATGGAAGAAGAGATGGAAGAGGTTCCTGTCATTTACACCAACACAGACACAGTAGGTTTTGTTCCCTTAATCATCAGGTCTTGTTTTCATGTGGCCTCAATGGATCTCGCTCAAAGTTTAGCTGATGTGAGAACAGGATCACCTTAGATGTATGTAGGCTTGAAGGAAACGTGGGTGGCTTACAAATCCCAGGGAAGTGATAGACTGATGGGGAAAATTCAGACTGGGGAGCAGGTGTTGCTACTGGCCCTAGCTGTTTGTCCTACTTGGTCTTGGGCAATTGGGTCCCTCAATTACCCTGAGAACTGTTAAAATTAACAACACTGATGAGGGATTTATGGTGATCACCACATTCAGATCATGTTGGTTCCTATGTGATGAAAACTGCCAGGTTTTGGAAATGGATTCCTGAACTAGTGAGTTACCTGTGTGGACAGGATGGGGCCAGAAGCTGGGGGTAGTAACTTGGACAGGTACTGCAGGCTAGCTTGTCAGTGAGACCTATCATAGAAGGGGAAAGAGAAGGAAGAATTATTGTTTTGAGTTGTAACTCAGCCATAGTGGTCTGGAGTCTGTCTCCCAACGAACATTTATTGGTCCTTCATGGCTGACTCAGCAGAGAAATTCAAGACTAGACTCGCATACATGCTGGAGTTTGGGTTGTTTTTTTTTTTTCTGAATATGGGGTATTGAAAGGAAAAGCAACAATGGCTCTGAATAAGTAGCCATAGGAAGCAATAGGTTGCTTCCATGTTTGAGTTGCATTATCATCCATTATTCTGAACATACAATTTTAAAAACAAAGATTGGAAAAATGTTGATTTTTACTTTCCTCCCTAGTCATTTTGAGGCCAAATTTTATGAGAAAGGTTCAATAGATGTATCTAAGAAAATTTCTTCCTTTTGCACGTGTAAACCCAGTAACAGAGTGCACATACTCAGATGCAAAATCACCCAAATCATATGCACTGCTGTGCTGCTCTGTGGTCATTGCCATTTGCTTGCAAGAACTGCAGAATCTTTGGAAGATGTGTCCTTCTTATACTATTCATAATAATCTTGCTCTGTTTCTGTTCTCTCATAGGTTAAATTGTCAAAAGGTGTGAATAAACCAGGCAAAGGCAATTCCGGTCAGATAGTTAAAGTTTGCCAGAAAGAAGGCTTCTAAATTTTCAGCTGGAATTTGTCTCTGAACAGCTCTTAAAAATGAAGGCCTATAATGATTCTTAAATAAAATTTCCATAATTGTAAGGCATTTTGTTTATGAGTAGCCTGAGGGAAAGAAATGAAAAAATCACTTTCTGGGTTTCTCAGATAACCTTAATTTCATCATATCACAGAATGACAGAATCACA
>VZRW01003769.1:0-21632 GCA_013398125.1 Aegotheles bennettii | reverse complement strand
CTGTGATTCTGTGATTTTAGCATTTGTCTTTCTATCGGAAGCTTTGCCCACAGCTCTTTATAGGGATTACAACACACAGCATAAAATCAGGATTATCTTTGAAACTTAGGACTGTAAATCACAAAATAGCAATAGGAATATGTTTAGTTTACTATATATCTGTGATTATTCCTTGATATGCTGGGCATCTAACATATCTAATAGCATATTAATCATATTTTTATAGTCAGGGATTGTCAGGTAGAAGCAATGTGGCTAAATGGAGAAAAGTAAATAAAGTAGGTAACATAAATATAAGAAAACACAGGGAGAATTATTTTTTTTAAAAGAAATTAATAAACAGGATTAAGGGAGATGATATGCAGACTGAGTTATCACAATTCTTAATTGTCTGATTCCAAATTGCACATTGAGTTAGTTCTTCAGTAGTTTGTCTCGTTTGCTGGCCTGAATATTCCAGAGTGAGTGTGAGGAATCTGAATTGACTGCAAGTAGTGGAAATTGTTCTCTAATATTAACAGGGTGTTATTGCAAGATTGTCATTGGAGTTCATTTATGAAGCTTTAGAAACAGAGTCACACATTGTTAGTACCTGGCCTTGGGACTTCATGGAGCTCTGCAGGAGAAAACTAAACTGTGTATTTTTGGATTTGGGTTTTTTTGTTTGTTTGTTGTATGTGTGTTTTGTTGTGTTTCTTTTGTTTTTTTAAAGAAGAAATTTATTTAAATATTTAACATAAAATTAAACTTAATAGCTTTAAGGTAGTAGAAAAATACGCTAAAGTGGGGTTTCTGCTTTTTTTCTTATTAGGTCATGCTAACCAATGGAAGTCCTCCTTGTTAGGCTAAGGATAACTGAGCCTAAACGGGTGACCAAATCATTCTGACTGACAAGCTTATTTACAAGCAACAGACCTGGATCACAAGTTTTTTGAAACCAAGACAGACACTTGTTGGCATTGAAAATAAGGGATTACTTTTTATATATTATGTTGATTCTTCGGCTGAAGTAATATGAAACTATTGTCTATATTGTTGTAAAACTGATTATATTCTCACTCTTTCACTACAAGGTGCCTCTGCTAGCCCATATTTGGTTATTAACACAACCCAAGAACCTCATGTTTTTTTATACATACCTCATTAAAGAGATGGACATCAACCACACATCTAATCTATGTGCCCGATAAGTGGGAAAACACAGAACAATACTTTAATTATAGTATTAAAAATCAGTGAACTGAAAAATAGTTAAGTACAAGGAAAACAGAACAATATACATACACATATAGACAATTTTGAAATTCCATAAGTTTTGAACATAAAAGACAGCTCACAATAAAAAGTAACAAGTCATAGCTTGTTAATATGCCCTCGAGAAGACCACAGTAGGTCTGAAAGATTGTTGTTGGGTTTTGTTTTTGTTTTTTTCCAAATGTGTTCTTTCCAGCATAACTTAAAGTAAACTTCCATGGTATTGCAGCTGTCCTATAGCACTAATTAGTATGTAAGAGAGAAATTGTCACTTCTACTGTGGAGATGGATATATAATAATAGCCTCAGTGACATTTTGTGGGTCTTTCTTGTTACTTTCTGGTTACTCTTCTTAACTGCAACAGTACTACCTATTCTGGGTTTATTTTACATAAAACTAGTACAAAAAGAATTTTAAAGACTTTTGTTTCTTGTCAATATATAGTCCGTAGAATGTAATGTGCAAAAATATACTATTTAACAATAGTATATTTTATATCCTTTCTTCCTTATGAAATGCAAACATTTAAAGTGAAATTCCATACCTGATTTATAAGCCATTTGCAAAACCCACAAAAGTTTTCTATCAAAGCCTTCTGCTTAACACAAATGTTTCATATAAAAGTCATAAATATTGTCTTGAAAACAACAACCGATTCTTTCTATGAAGAGAATTATATAAAATAAGCAAATTTGCTCTCACACACATGCAAACATATAGCTTCTAAGATGAAAATTTTAGATGTTTAATTTTATGTAGTTTTTTCCATGCCCTTGTATATGGAAAGTCCACTGAGGACAAGTCACTGATTAGATTATATTCGTTTACCTCCAGTAATTTCTGTGTAGTTTCAGACTTCTGACCCATGCTAATAAATGAAAGCTATATTGTATAACACAATTAAGCAAGATGGGGAAATGTTTCATAGGATAAATTTAGAAAAAAATAGTAGTTTTCAGATATAGTTTGGAATTTTAGTTGCTATAGTAACAAGACATTTCTTCTTTCCTGTACATTTCTTTACCTTATACTCAGAGTTCTACGTGACAAAACAACAATTTTACAGTCTACAATTTGTCTCAAGAAAAAGCTTTCCCCCCTCTGGGAGAACATGATTAGACTGGAGCTTACAGAGTTTGGAGCTAAAAGTTCGGGGTCTGTCAGCATTTTTGACTTAATTTCAGGGGGTTTTGACCTACTTATAAAACTTCTTTATGGAAGGAAGCTTAGCACAGTTGTCTACTTCTGGAAACATTCTTTAGTGTTTTTAATCAAAATTTTCAAAATCCATTTCACAGCTTAATTTATAGGCAAATTAAAAAACAGTAGACTAGACTAGTGACTTCTGATATCAGTTGTGCTAGCTCATAACTTCATTATTTTGTGTATATGAATGAGATAAAAAGCTGATGGAGTGAACAAGAGCACAGTGTCAATGAAATGAAGAAATTTATGTAACTGAGCTGGTAAAAATGGAATAACTGCCTCTGAGTCTCACAAATCTTTTAAAATCTTTATGTACCTTGTATAGCACACCTGCCTATTCAGGTGGGTATGTCAACAGCACATTCTAATACATATAATATATAATACGTTAAGCTGTAAGAGTTTAAGATTTTCTTTTCAAAAACAAATCAGACATTTAATTCTCTAACAAGTAATCAGGATCTTGATTCCCAATCAAATTATTAAGGGTTTAGTGCTAAAATATATGTATAAATATTTGGGCTGAAGACACATATAAATGCTTAAAAATGCACACAAACATTCAGAATTTCCATTCACATCTATGACAACCTGTAATGTCACCCGGTTTGGTGCTTCTGAAATTTTAACCAGATGTCTATTAGCATCATTAAGGGTACCAATCTTTTCTGAATCCATTCTAACAGGAATAATCTGTTTAAATCCAGGAAATCAAGGTAGATAATTTGTACTCTGGGAGCTTTCCAAAACTAAACATGATATTTCCAGGTTTGAAGCACAAGCATGGCTACTCCTGTATGATCAACTGTACTCCTTTGGGAGCAGCCCAACACTATGGGCAGAGATAAAACAACAGGCAACAAGTGGTGGGTTTCCTAAAGTAGTAAATTTTATCTAACTACAATGTGAGCATTTCTTACGTTCTTATATAACTTCTAAGACCTGGAGAATACTTCATTCTCAACTCTTATTTTCTTTGTAAAGTGAAAGGATATGTCTACTAAACAAACTTACTCTGGTGGTTAATTTTTCAATTTAAGAATTATCTCATTAAGAGATTAAGTGTTTTTGAAGAAAATCTCAGGGACTACAGTCAGCTCATGTAACATAGATATTTTACTACAGACTCTTCCTTACCAACTTTGAGAATAAAAAAGGGAGAAAGACTTCTTCTGTAGTCTGTTTTACACAATATCTGAGTATTAGGGAAAATCTTTTTCCATACACAGATAAATCCAGAGCAATTCCTAACTGACAAGACTTTACACAAACTAAATATTAGCCTACTTCTGTAAACTGAAGGTAGAAAATGATCTCTACCTCTAAAATCTGGGCTACACAGAGAGTCTTGTGTCCTGCATTCTTATCAGAAAACAAAAGCAGAAATCTGAATAATACAGCATCTCAAGTGATTACCACTTTTGAGTAGATACTTAATCACAACTATTCATAACCCTCATACCCCTCAAGTTCATACCCCTTAAGATGGGAAAATTCTGACAGAAAAAAATTATGACATTTGTCAGAGATGGAAAAACAAGATCATTCAGGAACATGTGTCTTCATAGCTATACACTAGATAATTTGGTGAGTCCTTTACCTGGATCATGGCTCCTGGGCACAATAATAGCACAAATAGTAACTTGTGCTCAGATGTGTTAAGCATATGCATAGTAAAAAAACCCCAAAACATTAAAAGACAGCTAACTGAAAATTTTGTAACATTAATTACTCTGTGTGACATTTCTGCTATTTCTCACATTGAAATGTTCTGTTTTCAATGAGGTTTCAGAGTTCACACTTCAGTGAAGTGAAAGGGATGTAGGACATAGGAGTTTCCTGCTTTGTTACCATTGTTTGAATAGGAGGTTATTCATTAGTGCTTTGCTAATGGTTGTGATGGCTGTGTCTTTGCTGTAGAAAAGGTCATCCTATTATAAAAACAACAGGCACAACATTTTCTGAACAGAATTGCACACAGCCAAATCCACCATCAGAGGACTTACTACCTTTTTTCCACCTGCTGTTTTCTTTTTTTTTTTTTTATGAAATCCTGACTTTTTACGTTATTGTGTTAGAAGTTTCAACCAAATATTTACAAATTCTACACCCTTGTCTCTGTTGAGACCACCTGATCTGATCAGTAGAAGGAACATGTGGGAATTTCACAATAATAAATTTTTGATCTGAGTACTGGTGGACACTATCAGCTGTTTATGATGGATGCAAGTGCTGTTTGGTTAACACAGTTTCAAGCATCCTTGTGCTGCTTTGATATGCTGAGGAAGAGATGGGTTCATGTCACAGTAAATTGTCTCTAGCTTGATTAAAGGACATAACTTCATCTGATACAGTTCAGGAATCCTCTGAGACCCAAGCACTCTCATAGGAGGGCACAAAAGTTCTTCCTCTCCACCTTCATGAATAATATAGGTTGCATTCTTCCTAACCCTACTCCTTAGTGAAGGCCATCACAAGCTAGTTCTTTGAAAACACACACACACACACACACACACACACACACACACACACACATACATCATATCAGCAATTAAATGTCATTTAAGTTATGTGGAAACATTGTTGATTCAAAGTTTCTCTTTATTCTTTCTTAGAGATTTTTTTCCTAGTTTGATTAGGAAATGGAATTTACAATAAAAAGAGAACTATAGAAAAGAAATACTAACCTAGTCACAGAAAATGAAAGGCAGAAAGGAAAATATTTTTCCTCATTACCATAAGACAGCTTGGTTATTGACTTACTTTAAGACAGCGTTCTGGTCTGGAATTTTACTGTAAAACCAGCATTTTGGGTTTTTTTCTCAGTGACTTCAATCTTTCAACATCACATTTGTTCAGCTTACCTCTTCCTTTTTTCTTTTTCTTTTTTTTTTCTTTTTTTTTTCCATTGTGAATGCCAGTTTCTAGAACTAAATTGCTCTTATGCTTCTAGATAATTTAAGGTTTTACCTGGTCATAGATTAACACTAGCAGTGGAAATTTTGCAGTCCAAAGAGCAGCCTTGATTACAGTAGGACAGTCTCACTGGAGGTTGATATCAATAGCTAGTCTGCACAAATGCATATGAGGTCACCACTTAGCCTGGAGGATCTCAAACCCTAGTGTAACACTTCAATAGCATAAATCAGAAATCATTAAATAATACTGCACTGTTAGAAAACATGAGTAAGCAGGGATTCTGGTCTTATATTCCTGACAGGTGGTAAGAGAAGAAAAGAACCAGATCCCAGGCTACGTCTGTTGAAATGACAGTCAGGAAAGGAGGAAGCCTACTTTTATATGGAAAAAAATAAATAACAATAAATTGTAAATCAAATCAATGGTATTCAGCATCTTTTTTGAGTAAAATACTTAACCTTTGAAGTCAGTCTCAGAGAATGTCTGTTTCATTCACTTCAGACTAAGGGAATGACCTTTCTTCATTCAACCAATACCTTGCAGGCTACAACACAGTCATCTACATTATAATTATTGTTCTTCAAGGAGCAAATCTCTCATACGTATTAGTGGGGAACAGATAGTGGTAATGAAATGTACAGGATAAGAAATAAAGATTGTGGAATTGTGGACTTGTTCCAGGCAGATTTCTTGCAAATGAAGCTATCTCTAGCATAAAAAGTTCTTAAGGCCTGCAGAGGAGAATTGATATGAGATATGAGCAAAACTTTTTTCAGTAATGACCAATGATAGGACAAGGGGCAATGGTTGCAAACTGGAGCATAGGAGGTTCCATGTGAATATAAGGAGAAACTTTTTCACTGTGAGAGTGACAGAGCACTGGAACAGGCTGCCCAGAGAGGTTGTGGAGTCTCCTTCACTGGAGACATTCAAAACCCGCCTGGATGCGTTCCTGTGTGATGTACTCTAGGTGACCCTGCTCTGGCAGGGGGTTTGGACTAGATGATCCTTCGAGGTCCCTTCCAACCCCTAGAATTCTGTGATTCTGTGATTCTGTGATATGAGGCATAATATTAGTATAGGAACTCTGTGCTCAACAGAACTGGGTTTTTGAAAGACTGTCACGGCATGCTTTAAATGGCACTAATTTAGTCCAATGTTGGTGGACATTCTGTTCTTAAAAAAGTCCTTATAGCTGGCTTAAAACAAACTTGTAGAGAAAGCAAAACTTCTAGAATTGTGCAGATCCACTATTGTGAACAGTTTTTCATGTTATCATTTCCTTTATTAGGAAGATTTTGCTAAGAGTTCTAAATGCATAATTTGATTCAGTTCACGCCTTGATGAATTTTTAGTACTGAAACATAGCATTGAAGATCCTCACCCAAATGATGTTATGTTAATTCTATCAGACATGTCTAAAACCATGTGCTTTAATGGTAGGTGCACTGCACAAGTGCTTGGAGGAAAAGTTCTGATATCAACTCATGACAAGGCAGTGAATTTTTCTTTCTATGCTCCACAACAAAATGAAAATTGTTATGCTATTGATGCCACAACATAGTGACAGACCTCTTCTCCTCTGATCAATTTTCTTATCAAAGGATCTTGTGTAATAAGGAAAATAATTAATTTTGCAGTCTGTCATAGTTTGCAGACAGTCCAGATTCACCTATCAGATGATGACCCAGATGGCTGCAAAAAATGATTCTCTAACGCTATAGAGAAAGAAATTCTACAGAAATATTTTTTGTCAGTAGCAAGACATCTATATGTACAGGAGTCACTCTGAAGACGTAACTATACCCCAGATGTTTAATCTTTCACCATTATTCTGTACTCCTCCCAAGTGATTTGATTTCCTGCAGTACTTCATTGGCCTGTTTAAATAAACTTTCTAGTCTGTACAAGAACTGAAAAAGAGTTTGATTTCCTTCAATAGAAATAGATTTTTTGTGGTAGAAAACAAACCCAGTGTATTTCTTGCAAAGGCTAGAGAACTTGAGTCTAAAAATCCTATTGGCCTCATGCTCCCACTTTTGTAAAGGTCAGACTTCACTTCTTAGGGGGTTGTATTTGCTTTCCCTACATTATGGGGAAAGCGTTCCCTATGTTACACAATAACTTATTGCAGAGCTCTTGTTTAGGGAGTTAGAGATTTGATCTAGGTCTTCCTGTCTCCCAGTACTGCCCTGTGTGTTGTTCAGTACTTCTTAAGTGGGCAATATATAGACAGTCCATTGAATACAGGACTTGTCTTACCACTGGCTAGCAAAATGAGACATATTTTATGTCTTCCTTTGTTGTATTATAAGTTTTCATTCTTACATATTTTGCAGCCCCTCTAAAACAAAGGAGTATAAAGCTGCCATACAACTTAAACTTTTTTCAGTCTTAAGAGTAGAGAAATCTTGTAATTTGGGAGCAGAAGCACCTCACACTAACCTGGTCACATATTCACTGTTCCATTTTCAAAACATTTATGAATAATTGTCTGTTATTCTAAAGCTTGGTTACTTCCCCAGTAGCAGTTTCATTATTTATTATTTTTTTTTATTCTTAAAGAAAGGAAACAGGGTCATGTTGTTTTTACTGAATGTATTATGTTAGAGACTGAACATACTTAATGGACTAGTTTCCCCACAAAGCTTAAACAGAACCTGGGTTACTGTCTTCCAATTTTGAACCATCATAGAGCATTGGTATAATCTAGACCTCGAGCTGATCAGACTGACCTGCATTTAAGGTTCCACATAACTACCATTTACAGTGCAGAAAACTTATTACTTAAAATAAAAGTATAAAATTATTTTTTATTTTGTTGTTTTAATGTCTCAAAGACAGAATATCTCTTCTTCTTGACTATCTAAACTGCTGCGTTTCCTTCCAGCTAAATCTAAACTGATACAGAATCTAAGTAATCGCTTTTATTCCACTCATTTAAAACATTATTCTAATTTAAAAAGTAGGCATACATTAATGGCTTGAATTAGCAAACTCCTGAAGGCTGAATTCCACACTTTACCACTGCAGAATGCATGGCTATAATAATCTATATTATTCTTTAATTAAATTTGTGTACCTGAAGAAATATCCATTGAAGAAACTGATGTTAATCCTACTAGAATAAGTCTAAAATAGAGTATACAACTTGTAAAGAATGCTAAAAGAACACGGAGTGAAATTTCTAAATATGTAAACAAACAAATGTTTAAAATCAAAATTGTTGTTTGTTTCCAAATAAAGGAAGGCTGCAGGAAATGAGAAAAAAGCATAAAATAAAATGCTTATAAAAATCAGGGGAAAAGAATATCTTATTCTTTATAACAGTGATTTCTTACTCTTTCTCAAGAGATTATCTATAGAAACAGAATACTTGTTTTAGTAGAGCTTACTACTATTTAGTAAAGAATGGCCTTTAACAAAATCAAAATACTGTATAAATTATGAGAGTAATTTACAATTATTGGTTTGTGGCAAGGAAGAGAGAGTAATGTGATGGTACCATAAAACATGTTTCACAGTGCAGTTCAAACAGATTATTATTAAGTAAATGATTATTTATCACAAAACAAGAGTTCACTTGACAACTGCATACACTGAAGAACTAACAAGTAACTACATATGAAACTACCCACTCAGTTAAAGCCATAGTATTTAGTGGGATGTCAGAAGCTTAGACTCATATCTTTAGGGAAAAGTTCTCTGTTCCTCTCTGTAAACATGAGTCTGTGTCTTATTTTTGCTGCTGTTTCCTCATAGCACTTTATCCTAGCCCCCATTAACTCAGTATATATATGTGATGTGAGACTAATGCAGCAATATTGTAATTAGCTATAGTAATTAAAATTCAGCATTTTGCAGAAATGGTTGACTGTGTTTTGCATACTGTACATTTTATTCTGTCCTTGTTATTTCAGTCAGCTGTTTGACACACACTAAATTTCCTTGCAAAAATATTTTCTCTTTGCAGATTGAAAGATAGAAGGTTTCATAAAAGGCTGTCAGTGTTGAAAGCTCAGTAGATGTAGGGAACTGTTAATTGCATAATATGGTGCTGCAAAGCTAGTTAATTTTCTTAATGCATGCCAAAAAGTAGTTTTCGAAAAGAATCAAAACAGGAAATCATTCTGAGTGACCCTTATTTGAAAATCATGTCTGAGGCAAACAGGAAATATATGAGCTGGTATCTGATTATTCAAACACTGATGTACACCTCCAACTTTCTGCAAGTCAGAATTTTTACTGGGAGAGAAAGAGAAGTTCCAGTGATGGGAAAAATCATGGCTGAGTTACACCATATGAAGTGTGGCTTGTCATTTACCAACAGCTCCAAGTCCTTCTCAGGGCTGTTTTAGACCCATATCCTCAATTTTTTGAACAATCCATGTTCTCAATTTTTTTCTATAGAAAACACATTCAACCTACAAAATATATATTCTACATATCTCTGAGTCAGCTATGGTAAACTAGTTTCACAGGAGAAGATTCATCTGACCAAATATTCCTATATGTTATCCAAAGATCTATTCTATGTAAATTACACCAGACCTCTCTGTGGTCAGTGGAGAAAGCTAGGTGTTTCTACTGTGTGATTTATACAAGAATCTATACAGGTGCTATACGGGACCTATGCAAAAAGTGTCCTTTAAAGTGCATTGTCTCTTACTGAAGCATTTTGTTCTAGCTACAGAGTGCAGAAGCAGTTTAGATAACCACCTCAAATATAAAGTCGGATTAGAGACCTTTATATTTCAAGAGATGAAACCTACATATTTTGTATTCTGTTCTGTACAGTTCCATTTAGCTTGGCATAAAACTTTAAAATCTTTAAGATTTTAAATTCCACTCAAAGCAATTAGTACATAGATATTAAAATATGATTAAGAAGTGGAGAATGTCATGTAATAGAAGTTCATTGTGTGGTTATACAGGGCAGGAAAGTGTGATCTAGACTGGTAGTAGATGGGGAGAGAAAAAGAAGCATGAAAGACAGGTATTTAAGAATGAGTTACTCTACACTGTGCTCCATCAAATATGTTTATAACTGACAGGAAAAGCATTGCATCACAGCTGTAATTTTTAATTCATGTTTGTGTGTGATGCTATATAGTGTTGAAAACTGTTCATTATGAAAACATGAACAACTGCAGTAGTTTGAAGATCATTTTGTTGACAAGCAAACCATTTTAGTAGTCTAAGCCTTTCTTTAGGAATTATAAAAAACATAAACAGAGCTGCTAAACACATTACAAATGAGACAATCTGTTTGCAAAAAAACCTGCAATGAATGACTGTTCATTTGACAGGAAGTTATTGGAAACAAGGAAGGCCAAAAGACACTTTGGATTATAATTTAGGTGCACAGGCAGAGTGCAAAAGCAGATACTCTTTAATTAATCTGCAATGATTCTCAATATTATAGTTAAGTGAAGTCCTATTTGGTATTGATTTAAGACACGCATGATTTCTCTAAGGAGAAAGAAACTTTGTTAAATGGTCTAAAGTTTGTAGAGGAAAAGTCAACCTTCTTATTCCAAATGTATATAAATTAGTGTATATAAGTGAGGCATCATATTCATATTCCAGAAACTCTTTGACACGTGTTTGTTGTACATATCACTTATTGATGCAAGGAGTCTTGCAACTTTAAAAGATGCACAGACCAAAGGATAGATCCAGTCTATAGTTTAAGCAACATAATGCTCATTTTGTAATGACTGCAAGTTGACCATCTGTCTTGGTGTATTAGATGCGCAAGTTTCCAGCCAATGTGGGTGGAGAGTTACATTTTTCAGAATGAGATCCACAATAAACAGTGACAAATAACTATAGAGGTAACTAGACTTTATAAGAGTTGACAAGTACAAATAGTTTGATTCTCATCCTCTAGTTGTTGCACATCTAGCTAAGTGCCAGGAGGCACTACTTCCTTATTTTGATGTAGTTAGAAGCAGAGAGTGCTGGTTAAATTATTTCCTTAAAATGAAGGCATAAAGGGTAATCCTTATATTTTTAAATCATGTTTTGTAGGCTTCTGTTTCTTACAACTCACCTTCTCAATCCTCATCTCACCACATGGAAGTTTTTTGCACTGAAGTTCACAATTCTCAGAAGCCTGTCCAAACCACAGATCTGTAGGCTTTGAGGGTACAAGCAGACTGAGATGGTGGAATAAAAGGCAATCAGTACTTGCAGTTTTCTCTTTTTTATGTAACTCTGTACTGGAGAAAATTATTAATAACCGACTGGGTAAAAGACAAAGAACAGAAATCTTTAACTTTATGATTAGGTCCTAATGTAGGATTCCAGACTTAAATTTTTCTTCAGTATTTTTTGGTATATTTTACATCTAACAACTGCTGAATCAATTGCTCCAATTGACCTCCAAAGTAAAAATCCAAATAAAAAGCCCTAGTGTAAATTGAATTTCATTGGAGGGTTGAACAAACCAATAACAAATTAATCACATCTTCTTTTATGACAGAGTAACTGTTCCTATAAATACTGGAGAAGCAGCAGATGCCACATATCTTAACTTTCATAAGACTTTAACATTTCAGTTTTGGTATACAAGCTAGGAAAACAGCTAGATGAAATAACCATATATTGGGTGCAATTTGCATAAGTGTGGAATGAAGGAAGAAGTCAGGATGAACCTGGATTTTTCTCCCACTCTCTGAAAAAAACTTTATTAGAACTATGACTTTACTGATGGCTCTTCAATATTTCTCTTAGTCATATTCTACTTTTTCTTCAGAAAGTCTGACAGTAGCATTGCAGGAACAGAGAAGAATAGCCTGACATGCATAAGGTTCAGGAAAAACAGGGCTTTTCCCAGTGTAACACCTAGGAATGATATAGCCATCAAATAAATTTCATAAATGTAATGTAAAATTTCATTGTTGGCATATGAGCTTAGTAATGAAAACATTGTACAAGCTGAAGTTTTAATTTGTTGGAATAAATTTTAAAAAAGTATTTATATTCATATAATCATGAAATTATTTGGGTTTGAAGGGAATTTAAATATCATCTTGTTTCAATCCCCCTGCCTGCTTTCCACTAGATCATGTTGCACAAAGCCCCATCCAACTTGGCCTTGAACACTGCCAGGGAGGGGACATCCACAACTTCTTTGGGCTACGTGTGCCAGTGTCTCACCAACCTCACAGCCAAGAATTTCTTCCTAATACCCAACTTAAATTCACCTTCTTTGAGTTTGAAGGTGTTACCCCTTGTCCTATCACTCCATGCCCTTATAAAAAGTCCCTTTCCAGCTTTTCTGTAGGTCCCCTTCAGGTACTGGAAGGCTGCTATGAAGTGTCCCTGGAACCTTCCCTTCTGCAGGCTGAACAACCCCAACTCTGTCAGCCTACCTTAATTGAAGAGAAGCTCCAGCTCTCTGATCATCTTTGTTGCCCTCCTCTGGACTTGCTCCAATGTCTCCATGTTCTTCTTATGTTGGGGCCTGAGTACTCCGTTTGAGGTCTTATGAGAGCAGAGCAGAGAGGGAAATATCTCCCTTGACCTGCTGATCACATTTCTTTTGATGCAACCCAGGATACAGTGGCTTTCTGGGCGGCAAACTTGTACTGATGGCTCATGTTGAGCTTCTCATCAACCAGCACCCCCAAGTCCTTCTCCTCAGGGCTGGTGTCAGTACATTCTCTGTCCAGCCTTTGTGTTTGATATTGCCCTGACACAGGTGTAGGACCTTGCACTTGGCCTTGTTGAACTTCATGCCGTTTGTACAGCCTCACCTCTCAAGCCTGTCGAGGTCCCTCTGGACAGCATCCCTTCCCTCCAACATGTCAGCCACACCACATAGCTTGGTGTCATCAGCACACTTGCTAACATTAATTACAGTGTTCTATAAACTCCAAGAATAATCTGACCTCTCATAACTACCAAAGACATTTGTATAACTGAACAAGAATGTAACATTTTTACAAACTTAACTATAGATTACACTCAATGCTATAGGATTTAAGACCTTCTGTCTTAACAGTAGGCAATATGACTAACATTTGCATCATGTTTAGCTTATCAATCTCACGTATATAGGTCTTTTTTTTACAATGGATTTTCTTATTGTTCGTTATTTTTATATATGTTTCTATGCATTTAAGTTAGACAAATTTGATGAAAATTGTCTTGTACTTGGAAAAGCAAAGAAGTACCTTGAAGAAATGCAGTTTTTAACTGTAAACAGATCTTGCACATAGTCTGACTTCTAGATTTTTTATTAGTTCATTTGAAAGCTTCTGTCATATCAGAGGATGACAATGTTAGCCCCAGTCTTTACTTCAAAAGTATAGAGATTCTTTGATTGTGCTGATCCCCAAACATGGAAGTCAGTGAAGACAAAAATGATTCAAAGAATTTGACTAAAAAATTTGGTCTGTAAAGTGCTCTGATAGCAGATTTCAGGAGTCTGTTGTCTTCCATATTGTTGAAGAAATTCTCTGCTGCATTCCAGCCCAGCCCAGCCGAGTTTTTCAAAACACTGTACATGGTAAACAATATTAAATCCAACTGAGAGTTTGCTATATAAGAACTACTCTGCTAAACATTGATGGAACAGAAAAACCCTAAGTGTTACAGAGTTGCTTTTAATATTTTTTCCTAGTGCAAATCTAGGTTACATTATGGCTGGCATATTAACTTTAAATATATAGATATTTAATATTAATTCTAGCTTAATACTTCATATACTTTTTTTTTTAAAAAAAAAAAGATAAATTTGCTTCTCAGCAGTTGCTGCCTACAGAAAAAATATCCAAGGCAAATGTCTTCAATTTTATCTGGACTGCTGCATGCTTAAAAGGAAATTATATCCTCTTCTATGCAGGAGTCATCCTAGTTATTCATAACCAGAAGATATTTGAGTCAGACTCGTTTTTTAGGCTGTGAATCTTGCAAGTGCCCAGTATATCTTGATTAAGGGATGTTCTGAGCTCTGGAAATGCAAGTGAGTTGTTGCTTAATAGATACTAATAGAATGGATCCATGATATTCAAGAAGATAAAAATTCCCATTTAATTCAGACCCCAGTTCTGTTTCATTCTGTATTCAGTCAGGATTGATGAAGCAATATACACCTCTCTGTAGCTCTCTGGTGTTGGATTTGGCTGCTCTAATGGAAGGGATGAGGAAGGTTCTTTTAGCCTGCAGCACAGTTTCAGTATGAACTTCAAGGCATTAATTATAATTCACATTGTCCTTATTAGCTTTTGGTTTTTCTCTAGCAGTGCTTGAACCTTCACATCTCCCTCTTTATCCTGCCTATAGTCTCATAATAGTGCATGCTATTGTGTATGTTATCAACAAAATGGGGTGGATGGAGGCAAAATATGTAAATGGAGGAGGCTAGTGCACAATTGTAATAATTGATTGGATTGTCAGCTCTTCATCCAGTGAGTGAAATGTTCAAATCTGAGATCAAATTTTGATGGGACTGTGCTATCGGCTTGTTAAGAGTGCTCCAGATGTCATCTGACAAAACTAGTAGAAGCTGATGGAGCCATAACTTTGGAGTTGGCTCAGATTTATTTTTCTTTTTTGAGAGCTTAGGGTTTTGTTATTGGCTCAACAATAGACCATCCAAGAAAGTCTATGGCTTTAATGTCCTTGATTTTGAAGTGTGAGATCAGGCTCAGCCCACTGGTTCAACCATAAATGATGACTAGAAATCTTAATGAGGTAAAAGAAGAGATGACTTTGATGTTTTTCTTCTCATGTCCTTGCCAATTTTAGATTCACTTCAGAAAAAATGAAAAAAAAAAAATCCGTGATATTTCCACACAAATTTATGACTATCAAGCTGTTTGCAGTTATACTGAGTGCAGAATAATGAAAGATACACAATTTAAATTTAGATAGCTTTCATATTTGTTACTACACTGCAACAGATAAAATGTCAGTAATAATAAAAAACAAACAAAACCAGCTACCACAAATATTTTGTCCAATACCAAATGAAAAGCTATTCAGACATGTTAACTGTAAACCATTGTATGCCTAGTTAATTTTTTTTTTCATTTAAAGAGACAATGTTGTTAATCCCATTTTGTACTTGTACATGTTTCCTAGTTATTTAAAAAAGAATATACATATGCAAATTATATTCTTCACAGCTGGCAGGATACAATGTATAATGCACTATCAGCTTAACATTCAATTAATGCCAACATTTACAACCCATTGTAAATAGACAATGATAGCAAGTTATTATGTGTTGAAGTAACAATAAACTGCCTGAGGTGTAACTGAAAATGAAACAACGTGTTAAAAAGCACTAACTAGCATTCAGTAAATAAGAATTGTGTAGAAAGCAATTGTTTTGAAATGGAAAATAGGCAACTAGTCCAAACATTATATGATTTGGCAAGCACTACCATTTCAGAATATACTGCAGGTTGGTGTCCTAGACCAGCCTTCCAGTATAGAGTTATGTCATCTTTACTGAGAACATTGCTAAAGCAGGGTCAATATCTAATGGGAAGAATCTTGTTATTGGCTCAACGATAGACCATGCAAGAAAGTCTATGGTTTTAATGTAATTGATTTTGGAGTCAGAGATGAGGCTTGGCCCACTGGCTTAAACAAAAAAGATGCCTAGAAATCCTAATGGGGAAAAAGAATAAATGGCTTTGGTGCTTTTCTTCTGATGTCCTTGCCACTACTAGTGTTTTCTTTATAATTTATTAGAATACTACCAGAATTAGCCATAAATCAAAATCTTAAATAATATTACTATGCGGGGGATCAAAGATGGACTCCTCATGGTTCAATATGAATCAGACCAAAGTAATTTTATTTACTTAGCTATCCCTTATATACATTTGTACCATGTGCCTATCATGTGCTCTCTGGTTAGTTGAAGTCCCTATTACGTGGGGCAGTCATGCGCGTTAGCAACACTCCCATTGGTCCAATTAGCAACACTCCCATTGGTCCATTTACTTCCTGGTAATATACCTTCCACGTTATCTGGAAGCTGTGACACCTTACTTCCTGGTGTCCTTTCCAGTGTCCCTTCCTGTGACTCAACTTGGAAACAATCGATGTTCTTCTTGTTTCCTGCTCCTCAAGATGACCTTTGGTATGTGGCTGCGTGTTTAATCAAAAGGCTATCAAATGGCTGGTTCATTACATACCCCAACATTACTAATTTTGTAGTTGCATTATGGAATCTAATCTGTTTAGAAGTTTGTAAGGATATATTAGAAATTTCTTGATCAGCTTAGTTTTTCTATGATCATGATTACGTCATTGTATTTACAATTTATTTTCCTTTTGAAAAGTTGCACTTTCAAACAACTTCCATGTTAATAATATGGTAGACTTCAGGCAACCCTAATTCATGAATTAACATGCTTGCAAGAAGGAGAAAAGAAGTGGATCAGCAGCCCAGAAAGTACAAGTAATTTTTCAAAAGAACAAAGAAACTTAAGGTGCTGGCTCAGCTTCAAACTTGATTGCATAAGATAGAACATATTGAGCAGACTCCATCCTTAGTTTAAATGAGCTATGTAACTATTTAAGTCAAGTCAGGAACATAAACAGTTGTAATTAGAACTCCTATAAATCATTACAAAGAAGGATAAAGAAAAAAACATAGATCCAGGTGAACTAATGATTCATGACAGGGGGAACACTGAAGCAATTGTGACTGTTAGCTAACAAGGTTGGGCATAAAAGGACAATAAAATAATAGAAACATAGGTCCAAATAGGAAACTAATAAATTAAAGCATGTTTACTTAATCTAAACCTTCTAGTTTAAGTTTACCTTAAAGATCTGAAAGAATTCCCTGAAATGATTTGGTCTACTAATGATTTTCAAAAATGCAGGGAGGATGTTGAAGGTCATAAAATGTAGGAGAATTTTAAGGAAAAAAACTTGTAGCAATAAAGTATAAATTAGTTGGCTATTTTCAGTATGAAGAAAGATATTGAACATATTCTTAAATAATGAATTTATAAGAATTACATAAGAAAAATACAAAATGGATATGTAGAGAATAAATTATATCATACCAATATGATTTCTGTAGTTGACAGAGTTGCTAGCCTTATGGATGAGAAGGAATCATTAAATGTGATGTGCCTTGACAGAGCTTTTGAGACAAACGGTTCTCTTATTCTCAAGAGCAAATTAAGAAACCACGGTCCTGGTAGAATTAGAAACAAATTTTGAACTTTACTAAAGACTACTTACAAATAACTCATTGTCAGACTGGGAAGGTATTTTAAGCAAAGCCCCACTGGGAAGTTTTTTGACTACTGTTCAATAATTTCATTTATAACTTGGATGATGAATACACGGGCAATTTCATAGTCTTGTTACATCATCTCCTTGTGAAGGAAAACAGCATGAGAATTCAGAATGACTTTGGGAAAGTGTCTGATATCAATACAAATAAATACTGTAAAGGAAAGTTTTTGTTCTACACTGAGAAGAAAATATCAAAAGTGTAGATGCATTTGTACTGTAGTAAAAATGGTCTGAAGTTATTGTGGGCCACAATTGAAGTGGTATCAGCAATGTGTTGCTAATAAAAACTGCTAGATAGATTTCTGGAATATATTAGCAGGAATGGTATAAATAAGGCATGAGATAATTATTCTACTAATTTTTGTACTGAAAAATGCCTTAAGGAGAGTCTGATAATGACCTTGGGGCAAAATATTTTAAGAAAGGTGTAAAACAAAATGGAAAGCCCAGGGAGAGTGACAAAAATACTTTATAATTTTAATTTTCAGCAAGAGAGATTTAGGTGTCATGCAAAATATTTTAATTCCAAAAACAGTAATGCACTGGAATATTTTACTTACATAGAAGTTGTAAAATACCTTTCACTGAAGATTTTGAGACATATCTGTGAAAGGAGTCAGGGGTCTATTGAACATAGTTTGAAAAGATATAGATGAACAAAAAAACCTTTTGAGGGATCTGTTTTTCTGTGATTCTGCAATGTTTTGACTTACTGTCATCTTCCCCCTGCTTCTGAAATGTCCATACTTCAGTGATGTTTTCTAGCATTTGAACACTTCATAAATAATTTTTAATTACATCTGCTTTATATTATCATAACCTTTATGACTTTCTATATAACATAGGATATAAAGCAGCACCATGATTCCTATGTGGAACAGTGTCATTACAGACATCACAACACCATTTGTACCTTGAGCACTGTGTGCAGTTTTGGGCACTGCAACATAAAAAAGACATCAATCTATTAGAGACTGTCCAAAGGAAGGCCACGAGGATGGTGAAGGGTCTGGAGGGGATGTCTTGTGAGGAGTGGTGGAGGTCACTTAGATTGTTCAGCTTGGAGAAGAGGAGGCTGAAGGGTGACCTCATTGTAGTCTATGACTTCCTCATGAGAGAAGAGAAGAGACAGGTACCAATCTCTTCACTCCTATGACCAATGAGAGGACTTGAGGTAACAGCAGGAAGCTGAATCAGGGAAGGTTCAGGTTAAATATCAGGAAAAGGTTTTTTACTCAGAGAGTGTTTGAGCACTGGAACAGTCTCCCCAGCGCAGTGGTCACAGTATCAAGTCTGACTGAGTTCAAGAAGCATTTGGACAGCGCTCTCAGGCACATGGTGTGATTCTTGGGGTGTCCTACACAGGGGCAGAAATTGGACTCGATGATCCTCACTGGTGCTTTCTAACTCAGCACATTTTATGATTCTATGAAACCACAACATCCATAAACTGATATGGTACAGTACATGGATTAAACAATTCTCTTATCTTCTCTGTACTTCTCTACTAATTTTTCATTACATTATTTAGTTATAGATTTAACTTTTTTAAAAGGTCTTTTCAAATAGACAACATAATGTAAGGATTTTCCTAGTGGCATGCAGGTGAACACCTAAAGTAGAATTTTCTCTGCAGAGACAGTTTCTTCTGAAATCCTGGAAATTTTGCATCTGCAGCCTTCTTATAATGAAATAACAATGAGTATCATCACTCAAAATAAAACAAACTTTATATAAAATTGTTGCTATAATTTTCATCAGAATTACAAAGAAAAACAGAGTTCTTATGTTCTAGAAATGATAAAGAAACACATTTTGTTGTTTAAAAAAGAGAAAAAGAAAGAAAAGAGAAGAGAGAAAATGTAAGACTGAGAAGGGTGAGAGGGTGGGAGGGAGAAAGAAAAGAAGGAAAGAGGGAAGAGACTGTATTCAGCTTTCTTTAGCTTATCTTTTTTATGCAGGAGTTAGAAGACCTCATTGAAAGATCTTTAAACTAGATTTGAAGGGGGAAGGGGACAAAACCAGGCTTGCTGGAGATAAGGCTGGAGGCAGCAAGCCAGTGTTTTTAGGACAGTGTGCTAGTAAGGGCCTTCAGTCTGCCATCTCAGTGGAGGTAGGAGATAGAGAGCCATGAAACAGCTAATATACAAAGGACATTAATGGGTTAAAAACCACAGAAGTGCCTGAGAATGGTCACATAAGAATTAGCGCTTTTCCCCCAAAAAAATTTGGTGGGATCTATAGCTCAACTGAAGTGCATCTAGATCAATGCACACAGCATGAGCAACAAACAGGATGAGTTGAAAACCATTGTGCAGATGGAAAACCATGATTGTGATCATAGAAACATGGTGGGATGACTCTCATAACTGAGTGCTACAATGGATGGCTATAAACTCTTCAGAAGAAGGCAGCAGAGGGGGTGGGATGGTGCTGTATGTTAGGGAGTGTTTTGATTGTCTAGAGCTTAATGATGGTGATTAAAGGGTCTAGTGTTTATGGGTAAGAATCAGGGGGAAGGCCAACAAGGCTGGTATCATGGTGGGAGTCTGTTATAGACCACCCAGCCAGGATGAAGAGGCAGACAAAATATTCTATAAGCAGCTGGGAGAAGTCTCATGATTACTAGTCCTTGTTCTCGTGGGAGACTTCAACTTTCCAGATATCTGCTGGAAATACAATACAGCAGAGAAGAAATAGTCTAGGAGGTTCCTGAAGTGTGTGAAAGATAACATCCTGACACAGCTGGTGAGGGAGACAACTAGGGAAGGTGCCCCACTGGACCTGATGCTTGTGATCTGAGGAAAGTTAAATGCCCAGAAAAGGGTTAAAATCTAGCTGCAAGCAGTGTAGCCTGAGGCTGTTTACCTAAACTGCCAAAGACAAGATAAACTGCCAGACACAAGATAGAAGTCAACCCTGTAGGCTAAGTTCCTCCTCAAGGCTAAGATGTACTCCTTGGAATGATAGCAACCAGATATGTGATTGCTGAGCAAACTTGCAGGACTAAAGACGACCAAAGGTTGGTGAGGAAGACTGCTTACTTCATCCCAAAGACCTCAAGTGGAGACCACCAGACAGCACTACACAAGCACCAAGAGGATCTGTATGGTAATGAATTCTCAGAAATCATTAGAATAACCACTCCGATTCCCTGAATTAATTGTAATAACCCTGCTCCAATAGTGAATATGTATGATTTTATATAATAAATACCTGTGTGCTTTGTAGCCCGGTGTGCAGACTAGGAGAAGATATTCCCCTTGCACCCGGCACTGTAATAAACATGCCTGCTTTACAACTACCTGCGAGTTGTAGAGTCCATTTCAGCAAGTCACTTGTGAACAGAGAAGGACTTGTGAGTGATGTGATGTGATGTTTGGAGGTCATCCTGGGCATAGTGATCATGAATTGGTAAGAGTTATCAATTCATGGAGAAGTAAGGAGGGGTTTCAGCAGAACTGTCACCTTGGACTTCTGGAGGGCAGACTTTGGTCTGCTTAGGTGACTGGTTGACAGAGTCCCTTGGGAAGAAGGGCAAAGGCATCCAGGAAGGCTGGATGCTCTTCAAGAAAGAAATTTTAAAGCAGTCTGTCCCTGTGTGCCAAAAGACAAGCCAATGGAGAAGAAGACTGGCCTGGCTGAACAGAGAGATCTGGCTGGAACTTCAGAAAAAAAAGGAGAGTTTATGGCTTTAGAGTTTTGGAAGAAGGGGAAGGTAACTCATGAGGACTACAAAGATGTTGTTAGTTTATGTAGGGAGAATATTAGAAAAACCAAAACTAGAACTTAATCTGGTTACTGCTGTAAAAGAGAATTAAATATGGTTCTATAAATATATTAGTAACAAAAGGAGGGCTAAGGAGAGTCTCCATCCTATATTGAATGAGAAGGGGGGAAACAGTGACAAAAGATGAGGAAAAGGTAATTTTCAGTACTTTTAAGTCCTGAGGTACTTAATGCCTTCTTT
>VZRW01003768.1:27649-147687 GCA_013398125.1 Aegotheles bennettii | reverse complement strand
TCTTTAGAAAAAAGACAACACCAAGAGATCCAGGGTGGCTACAACTCACTAATTGTGTAGTCTGTAAAAAACACTTAGAACACACCACCTGTAATTGCCTCTCCCCAGTCATGGTCAACAAGGCCCTACTTATCATTCTATAGAAAAGCTCCATGCATTCAAGTTGCTGCTGCTTCATGTAAAAGGATGCCTTTCTTCATATTCCCAGTCTGTCTCTCTAAAGAACCTGTCCCCATGCATCACAGAAGGCCAGTCATCCAAGCCCACTGTATCTCAGCTAATCCAATGGTTTCATACTTCAGTGTCTGCACAGGGAGCAATAACTCCTCCTGCTTGTTTCCCACGGAAGTGTGCTTTCATCTACAAGCACTTGAGGTGAGCACCATTTCAGCCATATCTTTCCTGAGGGCTACCTCACTCCCATCACCTTGCTTCACACACTTGCCACCCTGACCTCCATTCCCTTACTTAGATTTAAGCTACTAGGACTATCATCCCAGCATGAATCAGAACAATTCTTAATCATTCTGAAAATTCATTAGTGTTTATGGAACACAAATTGAGAAAACACAACATTCCTGGTTTGTATACAATTATATCCATTCTTTGCTTTCCTTGAATGTATTGCAAGCATAGATACAAATGTTTCTCTGAACAGAAGGATAAGAATATAAATAGTGTCATGGTGAAAACCGAGTGAATTCTTAACTCTTTGTTGAATCAGGTTGGAAGGATTTCTTTGAAGATGCAGTGGTTGAACACTTAGGTCCCAACGAATTTCAGTGACTGTGATCAAAAGAAACTGTCTTTATGAAAATGTGCTAATTTTCATTATAGACTTACAATTGTATGAATTTTGTGTGACTGTACTTACGTTCATACCCAGGGGGTTAAAATCATACACACTGCACATACAAAGTGTTAAATAGGCCAAGACTATATCCTATTCTAGTTTACATTGTCCAATAAATACTATGGATCCTTTCAAGCAAAAGTGTGCAGGGAAACACTCCCTGACTTAATATGGCTCAAGACCCTTGATTCTTTTATTGATGCTAAGAATTCATATTCTCTTGACTTATATGTCCATAAAAAAAGCTGCAGAAAATTATGTTAGTGTGAAATCACACTAGGTAAATTGAGGTAGTCATGTATGCCAATAGAATAAAACCTTTATTCATGTTATACTTTCAATTAAATTTAAAATAATCTATTTGCCAAAAGTGTCTAATATGCTATGACTTTTTATAGCAAAAATAATTACATTTTAACTACCTTTCTCTTCACTGTCTCTCCATTCTTTCAACTCACTTCGTCATTGTCAGGCCACAATTAGCAAAATTGTGATTTCCTTCAGAGAAAAGAGTGGACTCTTGTTTAATTAAGCAAAAAATTGTATACAAAAAGTTAAGAATGAGCATTTTGTTTCTAACGTAACAAAAAGCCTCAAAATGCTCAAAATCCATCATTTCCTGATATTTTAGATTCAGAAAAACAAACTACTTCATCAAGGGACAGCTGAAATCTCCTCTTAGTTTATTGTCTCTATCTGTGAACTGCAGGTAAATGGAAGGGATCTGTGCTTGGGAAGCAGAGGGTTTATGGATGACAGGCACTAGAAAAGGTGTTTAATAATGCAGGCAATATCATCTTGCCAGAGAATGTGCTCTGGAATTATGCCTTTTCAGACAAAATTAATGACTTAGCTCAAGCATACTCAGACTAACAATTAATCAGTGGAAGTTCTGTCAAAGACTGTCAAAGGAAATGGTGGAGGTGAAACATTTCAGGGATTTACCATACCCTTAATTTCTAGAAAGCAGCAGGTCAGTATACTGATCACACGTCTGCAGGCTGGAAGCCAGAAATTCTTGTGGTTTTGAATGCATTTTACTACTATCCTCAACAGAAACTAGAGTATATTTGATAATAGAGCTGGTTTCCCCTTTGCTGCAAAGACATAATAGCTGATGCATGATTATGTAACTGTAATTTTGATTTACCAGGACTGTTTTAGTATGACTGTATGTTACAGTTATTCACATATGGCCCAGATGAGGAATTATTTTTTATGATCTCATCGTCACAAGGAAAATGTGTGAAATATAAAACACTCAAGTGATAAATAAGGGTAAAATAGCTAATCATGCAAGTACTTGAGAACAGTGTTAAAGAGTTTGTTGACACTGGATGCAGTGAGAGCAAGATATCAATACATGAAAGTACTAATTCCCATTTAACTTTTACATCTGTTTATCATGTATGGCCTGAGTTAATTGAAGATTGCCTCCCTAAATAAAAAAATACCTTTGACTACACTGGGTTCTGGATCATATTCTTCGTTCTTTGTATACATTTAAATACACAAAACTTTCTTCATATTCTGACAGAGTAAGGGGAATTACAGTAATTAAAAACTGAACCTGTTGGTCAGTGTATCGGCAGGCATCAGCTGTATATGGAAATAACAAGTAACTTGCACCAGTTCAGAAGAAGGCTCTTGACAAACATGAAATCTCCAGACAGTTGTCCACTAAGCACATCCATCTCCAGAATTGTTTGCTTAGAAATAGAAGCAATTTCAACACAGAGAGAAAAAGGTAAATCCATTTAAGAAAAAAAATCAACAAACAAACAAACAAAAACATAAGAAAGCTTGGATTGAGACTTAATACAAAGATTTGCATCAGTGCAAGCTTTACCTGACCAAGTCTAGTTTGCAACATCCAACATGTTCATCTACATCAGGATGTTACATTTACCTTAACTTTTCTGAAAGAATATCTTCCCATTTGGAAAAGGTCAATTATTCCCTTTAGGCTGTATTAAAAGATATAAACTTTATCCTAAATTAACCTCTTTTTATAACTTTTCAGAGGCTTTTACAGGAATACAGACCTAAAAAGCAAACAGCAGATGTTGCTTTACAAACTCAGTTTGCATATATACCACGCTTTCACCCAACAGTCAAAAAATACAGCTCCTTACAGCAACATTCTACATAAAAATGATAGAATCCATCAAGATTCTGCCAGGATGAGTATTTCACCTATTAAATATCTGAATAGAAGCCATTACAGAGTGGATTTAAATCTCACGAGATTGTTCCATCTCTTCAAAAAGACTCATGGCGTATTGGTGTAGCTAAAGAACTTTTAAATCATGACTAAGTATTTTTCCTGCTTCAGTTAGGCTATGTATTTATTTGCTTGTTTATTAACAGGAGGCTCTTCTGCAGCCATTATGCCAATACTTTTTTCATTAGTGCAAAGAGCATAACTTTTTCTTCTTCTTTATAATGTCAGTAGACTCAGCCAACCCACATTTAAGACAGCATCACATCACACTTAACAATGGTTGGGTAGTATTGCTATCAGGTACTTCCACACCTAGAGAAAATAAACATACATATTGACAGAGATGCAGAATAGAAAAATACTACAATATCAAGCTAAAAGTATTTTCAGTTCAGAAAAAAGTGTTAGATTTCAAATCAAATGGAACTGTGCAAGTACTATCTTTAACATAATGATGTATATAAACCACTCCGTGGTTCAATCCCACACATAAAAAGGTAACCAGGTAACCAAGATGACAACAGCAGTGTTGCGCCTAGAACTACAACTAAGCAAAAATAGAAAAAACAGGTAATAGAGGAGGTGCCACTCACAGCAGCCCACCAGGGCCCTATATTCTCCTTATCTGGAGAGTAACGATCATGATGAAAAGCAGCAACTGTTCTTCAGAGAATAGTAACTGACAAAAGCTAAATATCCAGACATCAATACTAGACATATACTTGGTTATTCTTTGATTTAGTCACAGAAATGTGTATCTGCTTGAAATCATTACTTGATTTTTGTGTAGAGCATGTGCCTTGAGTCCAGGTAATACAGGCAAGGTTTAACTAGTTCTCTTCTGCATTCTATTTTTACTTCTGGAAGCAGGTAATTTTCAACATTTTACATCAACATTTTATGAACATTAAATATTGAACTTAAATGGCCATAAGGCCATTCAAGTGAAAAGAAACAGTCTTATAGAAAAAAAGTAGTTGCTTGTTTAAGTAATTTAGGTAGCAAGCTTGGGAGTAATGAGTATGAAAGGGAGAAAGTAGCTGATCAGAGAGCACCTCTCACTTTGCTGTATGTCCCTCCCCTTCCTTTTTCTCACAATTCTTTTTCCACCATCCTTGTTTGTTGGAAGTTGATTGACAGAAGAGAACTAGGTCACATTATTAAGTCAAACAGTAGGAACAATTATAAGGGACACACCTGGATGAAGCAGGATAAAGGCAATTTGATAAGAAGCAGTTAGGTTCTCACTGTAATATAATCTTTCTAGAAAATTTTACACTGTTTGGACTGAAATCTAGTCACCAGAAAGAAGCATGTAACACTCTCCATACTTGAGGAGAGGCTGAGTGAACTGAGATGCTAGAAGTAGAAGATTCACATAGTAAAAGTCCTTTGCATCTCTTGGGAAAGACAGAAGAAAAGATGAGCAGTTGAGTTGGGAGACAAAGAATTTAGACAGTGAGACAGATGATAAAAGAGCATATATGCTCTTTGCTATAAATTTAAAGTAATTTAAAAATAACTTAATCCTTCACTGATTGTCTCTGTTACCATTAAAAAGATAAATAAACTTCCTGTTGTCTGTATTGTTTCCTGGCTACTACTTTCCATGAGAAGGCACCCAGAGAGTACTTCTTACGCTATAGATAAAGTTAATCAGAATACAGTAAGCTCTACCTACATAATAAAAAAGCATGTTTGGCCTTGAAACAGCCTGATCTATGACTGCCATAGGCAAAAGTGGCTGTTGGCACTGATTTTAAGATTTCTTCAATATGTCACTCAGGATAAGTTGTTTAGCGAATGATTCCTCTGTCTAATTCAGTCACATTTAAATGCCAAATAGGGGCTGTCAAATGTGACTAGATGTATCAATGAGGCAGAATGATACAGAGAAAATTAAAAGGCTGCAAAATAAATTATTTGCAGAGTTAATTATAAATAATATAATCTCTATATGCAAATATTAAATGTGTTTATTTAATTAAACCACTGCAGATTTTCAAAGCTTTTCTGGGTTCTTTGACATGTCATCCCATGAAACTGTTTCTTGGGGATATAATTATTTAGTTAAATGATTAAATGAACACTGTTATACATATTAGCTGTTCCAAGCTTTAAGCATATGAAAGTGTTTGTCAGTATTCTAACCAAGGACTGACCTAACTGTGAAAGGTTATATTAGGGAAGAAAAAAAGAGTCATTAGTTTAAAAAGCAGTATCATACAGTTATTCTCACTCACATTTTGAAGGTCATTTGTAAGTTGCATACATAATACTATTAAGTTACTCAGACCCATTTAGAAGTTTCTCTTTCACTGTCTTAGAAGCCTCAAAATGAACTTGGTCACCATTCAGAGAAGAATAGAGAGTAATTTTTAATTTATTAACCTTAGAAATGAGCAGAGATAAATAATCCTCTGTCATCACTTGACAGAAGTAATGACAAATAATGATTTTAGCCACGTGTTTTAGACACTGTCCATTAGCACTACTTCCTATCATCCTAACTCAACCAACATTTTGTAATAGCTTAGATGAAATATGTAAATCCCTAAACAATTTATAAGTTTCCATGCCTCTTCTTTCCAACGGACAAACAGTATAAACCCAGTGAGCTGCGGCATCCACACACTATTCACTACCACAAGGTGAGCTACTAATCTAGTGCTGCACAGCTGAAAATGCAAGACCTCACATAGCTCTGCAAGCTCCCTGCTTCATTCCTCGGTGGCAGTTGTTCACTTTTGTGAAATACCAGACAACCACCACCAAGAGAGACCTATTTATGATTGATGTATTCACAGCATGAGCCTAAACCTCAATGCAGTCTTAACTTTCAGTGTCATATTTTGATAGCCACAAACTGACACATAATAATGTGTTGCGCTCTAATGGCCTGTCATTGTTAATGCTCTTGGTTCACTATTTTAATTCCCTGGGCTCCTGGGTTCACTCAAGCATGGATTTGCAGATTATTCCAGCCAAGGCATCCCCTGGCTAGTACTTCTCAGTTTTTGACAATATGCCTAGATGGTTGTACTCAAGCTAATACATAGATAAGATCTTGTATTTTATTACCCTCTCAAGTCAGCTGTGTGGGGTCCGTGTGCCTGGGCTTTAGTAGCAGGGGAGGGCCTACGGGGGTGGTTCGTGTGAGAATCTGCTAGAAGCTTCCCCAGCTCCAAGTCGGACCCACCTCTTGCAGAGACAGAGTACTTCAGTGATGGTGGCTACATCTCTGCAATAAACATATTTAAGAAAGGGGAAAAGTAACTGCTAAAGGACCTGCAGCAGAGAGAGGAGTGGGATGTGAGAGAAACACCTATGCAGATACCAAGGTCAGTGAAGAAGGAGGGGGAGGAGGTGTGCTGGAGCAGAAGTTCCCCTGCAGCCTGTGGAGGACCATGGCGGAGCAGATGTGGACCTGCAGCCCATGGAGGACCCCACGCCAGGGGAGATGGCTGTCCCCGAAGAAGGCCATGACTCTGTGGGAAGCCAGCACTGGAGCAGTCTGTTCCTGATCTCCTGCATCTCGTGGGACGGACTCATGTTGTAGGAGTACATGAAGGACTGTCTCCCATGGGAGAGATCCCATGTTGGAGCAGGGCAAAAGTGTGAGGAGTCCTCCCCTGAGGAGGAAGGAGTGGCAGAGATAATCTGTGGTGAACTGACCAAACCCTCATTCCCTGTCCCCCTTTGCCACTGGTGGGAAGGAGGTAGAAAAATTGGAAACAAAGTAATTTGAGCCCGAAAAGAAGGGAGGAGGTGTGGGACATTTTTTATTTTTAAGATCTAGTTTTGTTTCCCATTCTCCTGCTCTGATTTCCTTGGTGACAAATTAGATAGTTTTTTTCCCCAAGTCGAGTCTGTTTTGCCCATGACTCTAACTGGTGAGGGAGCCCTCCTTGTCCTTGTCTTGACAGAGGAGCTTTTCGTTATATTTTCTCCTCCCCATCCTACTGGGTTGGGGGAGAAGTGAGCAAGCAGATGTGTCGTGCTTAGTTGACAAGTGGGTCTAAACCACAACATCAACTTTGCAGCGAGAAAAGAAAAGAACCTTTTAATGAATAATGTACTTTCTCCTTGTGATAGTATAACCACTTCCTCTATTTGTTCAGAGTATGGCAATGTCTAAAGAAGTTATTTTTCTTGATATCTTTAGCCTCTTTCATGTCACTACCAGTAAGATTGCACAAGCACTAAAAAGACAGGGTATATATATTAAAAACAACATAAATTGTTAATCATAGATGCCTCTGCATACTCAATATTATGCTGCTGCAGTTGTTAGTACAAAATGGTTTCCAAGATAAACGTCTTTTCAATACCTCTAACAGCTTTCCAGAACAGTCATCATCAAGCAGACAGTTTTCATGATGGTTCTAGTACTGAGGGTTTCATTCCCTAAGGGTCAGTAAAACCCTTCAGCTGTCTTTAAGAAAACTGACTGATAAATCGACTGAAAACTTATTTTTTGAAATGGATACTTAAACCTGTATACTTCAAATACCTTTAAACGCATTAATTTTGTATGTACTTTCAAAACAGGACTTTTCATAAGGATTATTTAACTAGGAGAGTACACTTTGCTACATTAAAATAAAAACCAAACACTTGCATTCTCATATCAGAGATATTACTCTGAAGTATATCCCTTAGTGAGGAGAAAAGATCTCTACTTCTCAGTTACTCCCTTATTTACACTAGCTTAAAAATGATCCCAAGGAAGCTATATCTACTGTAAATTAAAATCCGGACCAGGCATAAGGGCTGTAAAACCAACACAGAAAAATTCTACTTTCTGCTAGTTACTGTCCTTGCAAAAGGCCTTCTAGTGAACCACATGTACAGTAATACCATGCAATATATATAGTATAGACCCATACATAGTAAGACCATGTCTCAAATGCTATCAGAAGTGTAACTGTAGCAGTAAAGGCAGGCCCACAAGAGTCAGTGGGGCTGGCAGCATCCTCAGTTGCAGAGTCAATTCTTCACTTTCTTACTTTCTCTGGGGAGCATCACACAGTGAAGATCTGGCCATTGCTCAGAGACACTAGACCAGCACTCTGGGGTAATCACATTTCATTAAGAGATCTTTCCTTTACAACAACAGGAGCACCATGATGATGAAAATGAAATTTAGTGTCTTGTCATTTAGCCTGTGAGTAACGATGACTCTAATTACTATTGATGTGCAAATTTTTCAGTAAGCAAATACATTTAATATGGTAAGAGTATGTAATTTTTTTTTTCATATCACAAAAAAATGCAGCTTCTTTCTGAAATCGAAAAATCAGCCACAAGGAAACTACTTTCATTATTTTAGTGTCCCCTATTTCCCAGTAAATATGTGAAATTAGGAACAATAAATTATGCAAGAGTTGCTGCTGAGAAAAACTGTATCATGACTTCAATCAGTGTAAAAAATTACATTACAAGCTCCCCTTGCATGTTAGAAGAACTTAAAAATCTCTGTTTTCATTTACCTTTGCATTAAAGCACCTACATTCTCTGGCAAACATAGCCAATACAGTATACAAAGAGAGCATCACAACCCAGACAGCTCCTTTAGGGTGTCTCACTCTCAGCTACAATGACCATGTTTTTAGATTTATTTACTATTTTATTTCACTCCAACAAACAACAGTTGTAATTTTTTATGTGATCAGTGCTTTCTGATACATATTCTGTATTTCCAGCTTGTCCACATCTGAGAGAGATAAGGGTAACAGATGAGGTGGAAATTGAAAAGCTTTTATGCAAAACTTAAAATTTAAAGCTTTCTAGGAAATTGCAAAGCAAGAGGGTTTCATAGCTCTGGCACTGGATCAGGAATTTTTGCATTTCTTGTCCACAGCAGAGAGTTAGCTAGTAATCTAGTCTTCTAGTATCATTTCCCACTAGATCAGAATGGGGAAACTTCACTTTTCTCCTAATATGCCTCCCCCACTGCCCCCAGCCTCGATTCTTTGTATTCTTTTCCAGTGTGCATCCCTCCTGCTCATCATGTCACCTTTATTCTAAAGACTGCCTCCATTCCAAATGCCACTCCATATACTGCTTTTGTACTGACAATTTTTTCTCATATTCCCTCCAAGGATTGTTTCATGTCCATGATTTACTCAACCTTAAAATTGCCATTGCAAAGTGCAACACTACAGAAGGTCATTAGAAACCATGATTTGTGCTTTGTGTGTGCACAGGAACAAAGAAGGAGGAAAGAGATTGTAGCCCTAAAAAAAATGCAACAGCAAACATCCAGCTAAAAAAACCATAACATCATTGCTTTAGGATTCCTGTAATCACTGATATTTCTCTTTGAACCTGAGCTAATCTGGGAAGCTCTTGTTTCCCTGTTTGTTTCCTTTTTAAACATATAAACAGCAAATGGACTTTCTAACCAGGAAGGACATGCTATGTAATGTTTATTTGGCATTACTAATTAATCTATGCTCCATACAACAAAGGATTCAGAAGAGTTTGCTGTCACTAACAAGTTGAATGAATTGACAGGAGACAGCACTGCAGATTCTCAGTGCTGATCATTTTTATCAGTGAGAAAAAAACCACTATAGCAGTGATGGTGATTTTTGTCCTCACTTGAAAATAAATGAGATCATCAACACTTAACCTAGTTTACAACTAGCCTTGCACCATTATCAGATCTCATCCCAAAAATCAAACACAAATACAAGGCTTTTTCTCCCATCTGCAGTCCACTGAGCTGTCCACTCTTCCTCTAATTAACTTCTTTCTCAGCAGTACTGTGCACCACACATTACAGGCTGCAATTTGCATTATAATAATCCTTTTTAAAAAATAATCCATTCAATGCATTTTCCCCTCTTCAAGTTACACAAAGATGTAACAAATGGTGTTTATGAAGAATAGATAGAACTGGAAGAAAGTCTTTTTCAATTTAGAATTTAATTGTAGAAGGCCAATTATAAAATTTTAGTTTCTGCTATCATCTGTCTTGAATATTTATCTTATCTAGCAGTTATTTTATTCATAATGAAAACCTCTGATGGTTTTTTTGTTATGCTATTCTGAGTCATGGATAATGCACATTACACTGGATTAAATTTGTATGGAAAATAGGCCATACTGGCTTATGTCTGAAATTAGATGCAGATAACTTAATTTTGCTGACATCTAAAAGAAAGAGAGCTTTGTTAAAACAAATATAAAAGAAAAGGAAATAAAATCACTTTACAATCTCATAAAATATTTCACTTGGTGTTGTATCTGTCTAAAGTATGAAATCTACAGGAGCTTAAACAGCAATTTACTGGAAATCAGAACAGGACACCCAGGGCACCCATTTTCTGCTGATTAAGACTGCATATATTTAGTATTTAATAACAATGTAAATTTAATTTTGTGAGTGTTTAGTGTAGTTCAAAAAGCTGCTTTTTTAAAGCTGGAAAATTCAGGCTCATATTCATCCATAGATACAAACCTCAGTGTACTGAAATAACCTCAAATATTAAATATTTCAATTTTCAAGAAAGAAGGGCATGGGGGTAGATAAGCACAGATTCCCAATTACAAGGCTATTCCAGTAAAAGAGATTTGCTGAAAGATAGAGGATGTACATAGAACAGGGCAAATAAGTCCTCTTTTAATTACTGTGCATAAAGCAAAGCAAACACCCCTATTTGCACTTCAAAAGCATGACATTTTCACAGAATTGGAAGGGCTATAGATTGTGTAATATTGAGATTACCATTTACAGAAAAAAAATATACCAAAAGATCCAAGCCTATAAATTTAACATGATTTTAGCTTAATCATAAGTAACCTCTCATTCTGAGTCAGTTCAAGTTATGTGGTGGACTCTTAACACTGGCACACCAGGCGCATTGAAGACATATTTTGACACTTCCATTCCCTCATGTTTTTTCCTCTTTTAATATATGCTTTCAGGTTTAACTCCATCAACACTTAAATTTGTACCAATCAAGAATTTGGGGACAAAGACTCATACTCCCTTTTTTCTCCCTCTCCTTGGCTTAGGTGGAGAGAAGAATAACACAGAGATCCAGCTGAAAGCATGGCCTGCAGGATTCATACACCAGGATGAATGGTCACTTCAGGGCTTTAGTGCTTTTCTATAGCAGTTCTTTTGCTCCTGCAGTTTCTCTTGACCTCAGCCACTGGAATGCCAGAAAAAGTCTTCCAGTGCAGTTTGTGATAAAGATGAATATTGATGGGAGTGGGAGGAGGAAGGAAAGAAGGAAAAAATTATGGTTGGCATAAGACATCGGCATCATCTTTCGCTTCCCTTTTGTGGATGAAAAAGTCTGAAATTCTGTGATTGAAGCAGTAATGATATGAGTTCAAGAAACTGGATTATTCTTCTAACAATTCACTAAATGAAAACAAGGCCTCTGACAAGTGCACAAAGAATTCAATGAGACCTGCTACTTAGTAACATGCATCAACTACTAGGTCATAATAAGACAAGGTAGGCCCTTTATGATACTGCCACATATAACATACCTTCATGTATGTTAAGCAAGAATGACAAGGTGCATAAATACATGCATTACACCCAAGCAGTGCTAAATGCTTCATGCCACCACATTGTCACTGCAGATTCTACAGAAAAACTCAAAAATTTTCTTGCAAGATGATACAAGCTGCTGACCTTCAAGAAAGAGAATACTGCCTTGCTCAGTACAAAGGCACAGCTGACATGAAATTGGCAGTTCATTCTAGAAATAATCTAAAAATAAACTTTAGCGAATATCAGTCATCATCCATAAATCCCAGAATAGTGTTCTTGACAGCTACAGAAAAACAATGTAAAAAAATAAGTATTACTTTTTTTTTTTTTTTTTAATTAGAGTCATATGTCTCTCAAGCAAGAGAGATCTAAATACAGATTGGGCAACAGTCACAAGGACAATGGTGCTTGTGTTCATCAGCACTATAACCCAAAGCAAATACAGGTAAAATATGTTTATGAACTCCTCATACAGACAGCATGGAATTTATCTGTCTTCTTGCTTGGAAAACCAAATATATGACTTTGTCCTCCTTTCCAATTATCTCCCATCATAAGGAGCTACTATTTGCTTTTTTTCATTACTTTTTTTTAAAGATTTCTCTAAAAACTGAACACTAAGTTGTCTACGGAAGTACATGTCACCGGGTAAAAAAAAGTAAGAAAAAATATTTCACAACTTAGTACAGGCGGACTGGCAGAGTTTCAGACAAGGAACCCAAAATCTTCATTCTCCACTCAGTAAGTCTTTAGTACAACAGGGCCTGCTCCACTCAGTTCAGACATGTTTGAATGAGTGCTATCAGTGCTCATAATTTTGCTTCTCTGAATGCACTGGTCAAGAAAGTCTGGTACAATGATAGTTGATGATGCTACTCACTAACCCAACAGAAGCCTTTCTGTTGATTTCTAATGATGAACGATTGACTCATTAGCCTGTTTATCTTTAGACAGTCACCTGCAAAGTTCCAACTGTCACACTTACTGTGGAGATATAAAACACACTAACAGTTTTTTTTAAACTGGAAATGTTATATTGCATTGACAGCTTTGAGTTTGCAGGTTGAACAACTGGTCAGTATCACTTCAACAGTGCATGTTTACATATTGTCTTTAACTTGGAATGAAAATTAAACTGTAAATTTATTTTCTTCATGGACAGAGAAAGCTGCCTCTGGACAGGGCTTAATTGGCAGGCTTGCTAGGAGGAATGAAGAGCATAGAGCTTCCTGCTTTTCTGTGTGTTAATGGTTCCTTGCTACTTCGGCACAATCTTCTAGCAGGCTTCACAATTGGACCATGTGATACATGTCTTTCATATTGCCCATTCACTAGATCAGGCTAATAGACCTCTAATTTCCTCATTTGCACAGCAAAGTAGAATCCAGAGAAGTATGGGTGAAGGACACTTGGGTGGAACCTACTGCAACATGGAATCGCAGTTGCCATTTGCACAGCACCTGCACCAGCACACACTGTACTGAAAGAGGGTGAAAAATATTGAAAGGTGTGTCCATTATTGACCAGAATAGACACCATCACACCAGTGCCACTTGGTATAGCTGTCTTTAGTGCTGAGCTGCACTGAATGACTGAATATGGGGAATAGTCTCTTGGAGTGGCCAACCCTGACATGAGGGCCCAGTACCCTTCTTCTCTCAGGGTAAGCTGCAGAACCAATGAAAAAAGCTAAGGCAGTCAGAGCACCCATCCTCTGGGCTACCACCATACTCGTGATTGCTGGGACTCAGAGCAAACGCTGAAGTCAATTTTTCTACTTGTGCAGTCAAGGAAAGCAAATCATGTTTTTTTAACACAAGGCAGCATACTCAGTCTGGGTAGAAGGAGTATTTGTCAGCTTTTCAGCTCAGAGTATCTAATGGAAACTGTAGTACACAAAGCAGAAGCTGCCAAGAGTACGTCTGGATAAGAAACAAAGGTATCTGTCAGCAAGGCGCCTCCCACAGTTTGGCACAAACATATCAAACACAGCACGCACATGTTTCTAGAAGGGTAACTCTGGCAGACAGCCTTTCATGCAGTTTGACCAGCTTCTCCCGGAGGCCAAGCATGCACCAGCAAGGTGCCACTCTTCCCTCCCACATGCCCTCCTTCACATCTCTGAAAGCCACAAGCCCAGGCAGCAGAATCAGCTTTTATTGGAGTGGCAGAGCACTGTCTCATACAAACCCCTGCTGCAACTACCCCATTCACACACCCCACGATGTCCCTAGCCTACAGCCATAGCATGGACCCCCAAGTTACCTAGACAGAAGGAGGCTTTGAATTTGTAACACATTTATTACAAAAAGGCATTAGATACATACCACAATCAAACATATCCCTGTAGCTCACATATTCACAAGATTAAGTATCCTCTGATATTATCAACGATTTTATGGTACCAGTACACTTATTTGCATTTATATAGACAGAATGAGCAGGAAATATTATTAAGTGGTTAAGATAACACACAACAGACAAGTAAAGCAGGGTTGTATTTCTCATTATGGTACTGATCGGTCCCCTGTGCAGAGCGTAGAATTTTAGCATACTTTTTAAAATTATATACTCTATACATTTATTTAAAATATATATATTTATAGAGAAGTTATTTTAAAGTGTTAGACACTTCAATAATCAAATTAGAAATAACAGATGTAATCCATGGGAGGAGTTAATTTTTTTTGTGTAGGTGGTCACTGTTGCTTCTTATGACAACTGAATTAATACTGGATTAAATTCTGAGTGTTGATAACTTTCGGCTTCCCCCATTTTTTATTTTCCTAGTTCATACAGAAATAATTGTTCACCTGTTTTTAAAGATATTCTTCTATATATAATTTATGTTGTAGGGTCATTTTTCTGAACTACTTCCTGATGTCATAAAGACTATAAAGCCAAGCTGTCACAGTCTGACCTAATTTAGTCCCTTGCCTAAAGAGAGATTCAGTTATGTCATCCCTTAAAGACACCATCTGCTCTTAAAGATCTCCAGTACAGGAGAACAGTATTTTAACTCTTCAAATGAAAAGGGGTTTTGCTATCATCTAATTATCCTTGTGAAGTGCAAACCCACTAATCTGTTCTCTAATTCATGGTGCATATATCATCTACTATTTTTTTGTCACAATCCTGTAAGCACCTGAAGACTTAAAGATGTCTGCCAGTTCCCTCTTCTTTTCACCACATTATATCCTACCCCAAAACATTTAGACTTCCCAGGCCAGTGATATCTTCCTAACCTTTGTTCATTTTTACTATTCTCCTCCTCTCAGCTCTCCCTAATCAGTCCATCTCTTTTGTGGAGCTCAGGCCAAAACAGGACAGCATCCCCTAACTACACACAGCCATCCAGAATGTTCTCATGATATTGTTGGTTCAGGCTCACTTGTGATTTATGATAAATCCTAGACCATTCTCAAGACAGCTGCCAATAAATGATCTTGTATTTCTTGTTTTCCATGAAATAGATTTAGATGAAATGTGTAATTTGAAATAAGAGCACCTACTTTGTAATATTGCAGCAGGCAAATATTTTCTCCCTCATTCATCCAATATACCTATACATATATACTTTCAATTGTCCTGTTAGTGCCCCACTGAGCACATTCTTTTCCTTTCCAACATATCTTAGTTTAGAAGCACGTTTAGACTTTGGATTTAAAATTCAAATGTAGAATTTTCAGTCTATCTACTCTACTATTTCAGAGGGTAGTATTGTCTGTTAAAAATACCTTGATGAAGTATTCACTAAGCTTCATATTCATATATAAAAGGCCACATTAAAAAAAGTCATGCAGCCATACAGTTCAGTAAAAGTTAATTCACTTTAGATGAACTTTACACATTAGAAGCAGGATTACTCAGGCAAGCTTTATTGGCTTGGACATTCCTTATGAAACTCTCCCACCGTTTTGAGACCAGACACAGTAGTACGCAGAGTTGTATTTCTAATGGCCTCTATTTTGTGAATCTAGCAGCTACACAGTGTAAAAATACCTTTTTGTGATTTGATACTAGTCCTAGAAACCTAGAAACTTACATTTATATTCTTCTGCACATATTTTCTGGTACTGCTGGCACTAAGCCAGTATTTGTTCATATCTGATGAAAATCCTGCAATATAAAATACTTCTTTCAAACATAAGAATATGGCACTGAAAAAGAAAGCTATTTGTGTAGATAATAAACTGACTGGATACAATAAACTTGATGCCATTAAAACTGTAACAATCACATTTTAAATATCTATTTTCAGTATAACTTTTTAAGCTGAAGCCATCGTTTATGTTTATGAATGAGTGATGGTAATATATTAATACCACACTAGTAGTTGCAATTCTAAGCACATATAATAGCAGCCAGTTTCAAAATGGTTAAATGTGGTACATGTGTGTAAAATTGCAGTATGCACAGCAGTAAGCTTAGGTCCCAATTCTAGTTGCTAGAACTCCTTCCTCAGTCTCTGCCTTTGAAGAGCCAGGGCACTGCCCTCTGCACAGGTCCTCCACTCCCCACTGTCAGATGAGCAAGACCATGGTCAGGTCATGCTTGCCCCTTCCCTCCTCTGGAGTGGCAGTGCCAGAGCAAAGCTGCTGTGCAGAAGTGGTGCGTGATCCAGAAAACAGGGATCCCAGCTCCCAGTTGCTGCCTACATTACTGGTGAACACCACATCGGTGGGAAATAAGAGGCTAGTGAAAATTAAGAGGCTCTCATTCATGGCTCTCTTCATCCCCCAAAAAACTAAATTAATTAATTCTGTCTGAAAACTTGAACAGCATGCAGTACCTGCTATTAATAACTTTTATTTGGTATTAGTATTTTAAATCATTTACATGGTGTTTTCCATCACTGTATAAATCCCTTAAAGGTAGTTATTACTAACATTCAGTCCTGACAAACTTTTGTAATTATGATGCAAAAAAATCACTGCACTGAAAAGTTTCATTGATTGTGAGTGTATTTTAAAAGTAATTTAAAAGCTAAGTCAGAAGATTCTGCATGAGGAAATTATCTACTCTGAATGTGTGCGTAAAACACTGTGATCCATTTGATTGCATGATCAGTTTTTTCAGCTACCCTTTGCATTACTCAGTATACAGGTTATCCAACATCAACACCACAGACAGTTTTAAAAGACAAAGTATGAAATTAATTGCTTGGGTCCAAAAAATTCATTGAATTCTCAAAATACAGCATTTCAGTATGCTTCAGAATCATGGTCAGAAATATCCTTAATTTCTATTTCACCTGGCTTTTCATTATGCAAAGCCAGTTTCCACCTAATTAAACTGCTTTTTTAAAGTTTCTAATTTATTAAACTGCTGAGTCCTTGAGCCACAGGAATGTTCCCCACCTCTTTTTTCAGACACTGCCCTCCTATGTTACTTTTAAGTTATTTATAAATACATCTCTCCTGCAGCCTCCACCAGCAGGGCACCTTCACATGTTGGAATTTAATGAGGCTTAGGCACAAGTCATGAGTCCCTGCAGAAAAGTGTTACCTGATCTGCTTCATTTATTTCTACCAATAATCATACCATTACCTACAGCTTCTGTTTTTAATTAGTGGTATCTAATGATTAACACTGGCCAATTTGCATCCAATTATGTCCCCTGAAAAATTAGAAGTGCATGAAAAGTCTGAATGAAATTAATCATTCTGCAACACGAATTTGCTTAAATATCAAGGATGAATGTGTTATACTTTCCTAAATAAGATTTCATTGAAAACATACACTGTCTGGTTACGAAGCAAAAGCATGACGCTTCCCATGACAGTAAGAAATCTGGGCATTAAACACTACAGAATTACCAAACACGTTCACAAATATTCTTTTAATACTTAGGAAAAAATGATGCAATTGGTATTCTAATTACACTCTGGGTTCACATGCTATAGAAACAATTAAAAACAATAAACAAGATAACATTTTATGACACATAGAGAGATCTTAGTCTTGTCTGAGATGATGTTTGCATTTAGTATGTGGTCTTTAGAATATAATTGACTCTTCTTTCATTCTTAAGAAGTTTGGCTTTAGAAAATATTCTGTTCCAGCTTCAAAGCAAACATTCAGTGCTACTTAGCTATGGGATTCTTTGGACCACCTAAACATCTTCAAACTCGTAGAAGTTTTTTACTATTAAAAAAACCCAAACAACAAAACCAAAACACTTACTTATATGATGTCTTCTGCTTTCAGAGACCAAACTCGATCAGTTAATATTACAGACAGTGATAAGGTGCTTGTAATGAAGAGTTCTTTCTTCTTTCTCATGCACACATCTCTCTCATAAACTCCGAGGAGACCTCATAGAAATATAGAAATATTAAATACCAGTGGTGAGATTTTTTTTTTCATCCGTGATGATGAAATTATTTTGTGTCTAGGATAACTTCGAGATAATGACAGTAACTTGACAATTATTTTAAAGGCTAGTACTTGTACAGCAACTTCCAGGTATAAAACAGAGCAGTGGCCCTCTAATCTTAACTTACAAAACTAGATTTATTACACTACATTAATTCTCTCCTTCATCCCAAATTTTTCACATTAAATCACCATTCACCATATTGTGAAGGTGTTTAAAATACAGTAAAATTGATAGAAATGTTTTGGAAGAATAAATATTTTGGAAGAAGATAATAATGAAAACAGGGTTTAAGTCAAGTGCAGATCTGAAATGCCATTTGATATATCTTTTTTGACTTTTAACATGCAAAAAGACAAGTCCCTGACTTGCACCACCTTACTTCTGCCCAAGAAAAAAAAAAAAAAAAAAAAAGTAGGGATACAAATAAAGTATCCATTCCAATGATACACAAACTAATAGTTTCTACCTGCATTTCCCACCTTTTTCATAACTCCTCTCTTGTTCTTCCTTTGCTTCAAACAATTTTTCCAGTTCTTATCTTTACTGTCAGAAGTTTCACAAGTGTTCTTCATAATACCTGAAGCATTGCTTTCTTCCCCTTATTATTGTACTCTTCGATCCTAATTTCTGTTTAGGACACAGGTCAATTTTTAATCTATCAACATTTTGTACTGCACTTTGAGAAGATGGACAGAATTTAGGGAGGAGGAAAGAGAACTCTGCAGATGTTAACTGATTGAAATTATTGTTAAATTTTGTTTTGCAATACATGTTTTTCTTTAAAATGTCAAGTTCTTTTTAGCTAGGTTCTCATATTTGTTATGCCAGACATTCCACAAATAATTTATTTTCAAGATACATGGTGCTTGTCATCTCTGCTCCCACTCCAGGTGAAATCATCAAAAAAGCTCCAAGATGCTATTTTAAGAAGCGTGGCTTGCCAGGACAAGTGCTTTAGTTTTGAACATGAGATTAATTTGCAGAAGCTGTACTGAAAATCATTGCAACAATAGTTCAATTCTGATCATCTGCAAGGACCCCAAAAGCTTAGAAATCAGATCTAAAGAATACAGTGCATTTATTTTCTTTTCCCTTCAGGATCATTCAATTAGGATGCATTCATTATTGTATGGTACTGGGCTACACTTCATGAAATAACCTGCAATGACCACCAGCAAACTTACATTTTCAGGAATAACAGACTACAAGGTTTTTTACTAGGAAAGTTTTTATGCCATTTCCCTAGAACTGGATGAATTCCTAGTGCCTTATATACTGTAACATTAGAAGTAAAAAAATCAGAAAAAAACCCTGAAACCTCTGTGCATTTAGCTAGAGTTATTTCCTGCTGAATTGAACACCTTCATACTTGTCTAACCCAACCAATCGACTGAAGCTAGTTGAGGCTCTTTTTGGAGTTCAGTGACCTAACTGAAGTTCAATATGTTAACTCATTTAATTTCCCTATTCACCACCACGAGGGGTGGGCAACCTGGTCCCATGTCTCATCACTCTCAGTAAAGAATTTCTTCCTAATCTAATCCAAGACTGCTCTGTTTCATCTTAAAACCATTCCCCCTTGTTCTCTTAACACATTCCCTTGTAAAAAGTCCCTCTCCAGCTTTCCTGTAGGCCTCCTTCAGGTACTGGAAGGCTGCTAGAAGGTCTCCCTGGAGTCTTTTCTTCTCCAGGTTGAACAACCCCAACTCTCTTAGCCTGTCTTCATAGCAAAGCTGCTCCAGCCCTCTGATCATCTTTGTGGTCTTCCTCTGGACTCACTCCAACAGCTCCATGTCCTTCTTATGTTGGGGACTCCAGAACTGGACACAGTACTGCAGGTGGGGCCTCACAAGAGTGGAGTAGAGAAGGAGAACCACCTCCCTTGACCTGTTGGTCACACTTCTTTTGATACAGCCCAGGATACCATTGTCTTTCCACACTGCAAATGCACACTGCTGGCTCATGTTGAGCTTCTCATCAACGAACACCCCCAAGTCTTTTTCCTCAGGGCTGCTCTCAATCCAATCTCCGCCCAGCCTACAGGGCTTGTGCTTGGGATTGCCGTGACCCGAGTACAAGGTCCCTGTTGAACTTCATGGGATTTGCATGGGCTCACCTCAAGCCTGTTAGGATCTCTCTGGATGGCATCACTTCCTTCCAGCATGTCAATCTCACCACACAGCTTGGTGTCATCGGCAAACTCGAGGAGGATGCACCTGATCCCACCATCCATTTCACCAACAAAGACTTTAAATAGTGCCAGTACCAATACTGACCCCCGAGGAACACCACTCCTCACTGATTTCCACTTGGACACCAAGCCATTGACCACAACTCTTTGAATGCAGCCATCCAGCCAACTCCTCATCCACCGAGTGGGTCATCCATCAGGTCCATGCCTCTCTAATTTAAAGACAAGGATGTCCTGCAGGACAGTGCCAAATGTTTTGCACAGGTCTAGGTAGATGACATCAGTTGCCGTTCCCTTATCCAACAGCTGGGTAACCTCTTCATAGAAGGCCACCAAATTTGTCAGGCAAAATTTGCCTCTGGTGAAGTCTTGTTGGTTATCACCAATAACCTCCCTGTTTTCTGTGTGCCTTAGCATAGTTTCCAGGAGGATCTGCACCATGATTTTACCAGGCACAGAGGTGAAACTAAAGTTCAAAACTTGTTCTTTTGTTTTCAAAGCTCTTCCTAATTCTGCATATTCACTCTTCCTTATTGCACTGCCCACTGTGCCAAAGTAATTAAAATTCAACCCCAGTTGCCTTGGCCATTTCTCGTAAGACTTGTGCTCTAGACCCTTCACCAGCTTTTCGCCCTTCTTTGGACACAGTCTAGCACCTCAATGTCCTTCTTATAGTGAGGGGCTGAAAATTATGTGCCCATCCCTTCAATAATAAATTTTGTAAAATTGTACATGGAAATTAATTGGACATTTCAGGAAGGATTGCATCCTCTTCTGACTTTTCAGAACATAAATTTCTGCTGGTAATTAAATTACAGGTGAAAACATATTACATGAAATATCTGAATTGTTTACATTATTTACAAGAGAATAGGGATTTAAATATTTCAGTCTTATTTGATTAGTAAAATGAGGTCTCTAATCAGTCTTCCTCTAAGGACACAGTTTGTGAAAGGAGCCAAACATTCAAGTCATTTGTGCTGCAGATGTTTCTACTAGCCATTCTCAATAACTGATGGGCCAAACAAACAAACTATGGTATGGCAGACTCATTCAAGTGTAGTGAGTTTCCATACTAATAAAAATATATCTTTATTTCATGTTAGCAGAGAAGATTTTATTTTGGCTATGGAGTTGTGAGTATCTCCCCCATTTTAACTGGTCCTTTCACTCTTTAAAACTTTTTATTAGGCTCTGAAACTAAAATGTAGGCCTCAGCCACATCTATATCAACAACTGATGTAAGAAGTTGTGAACTGGGGGACAAGTGATATCCAAATAACATTTTTTAGCAAATTTCTTAAAAATACACTAAACAGATTCATCTGTATTCCTAAAAATATCAAATCATCTAAAGTGAGAGTTTGACTATTGATTTTTCATGAGTATTTGATGTCATGAAGAAATTGCCTAAAATAAAAATTAAGTGTGAGGAGTCAGGATACCCATGATTATAAACCCATTTAAGTCACTTGATCACTATGACCTTGTCTGCAGTAGGAAAATTAATACTGATAATTCAGTGTCAGTGCAAGCATTAGGTTAGACAAAGCCAAGACAGTGTTGCTACTGAGAAGGCAACCCTCCTTGAGCTACTTTAAAGCAAGCCCAGCTCTTTCTGCTTTTATTGTCTTCACTCATGTTATGAAGAATTTTACTGTAAGCTCCTAACTCCAGCACTGCAGCTGTGCACAGATTTTGTGCATAAGCAGTAATGAAATAGCGCAGGACCAACACAATATCACATGTACTTCTTTGTTTTGCCAAGTGAGAAGCTAGGGGCAGATGTCACCTTCACTCAAAGGTGCAGAGTAGCTGGAAGCAAAGCAATTGAAAGCAGAAATATATTGCTGATATAAACCAACATTGAGGTACTAGCCCTTAGGTTAGAAAGTAAGTAGGGGAAAGATTGTGTTGTGGAGGTGTGTTTTGGGGTCAGTGCTTCCTGAAGTTACTTATGAGAAGCACAGTGTTTCACTTGCTCGGACTGTATTTAAAGTCAATATCTAGCCTGTAGGCAGCAAAGACTGGCTCTCCCTACATAAATGTACTTTCTTAACAGCGTATGAAGTTCCTTACAATAGAGTTTATAAAGCCAAATGGGGCTGAGGACTGGGCCTCCTTTGGAGATCAAGTACCCAAAAGCAGCAGGCAGCAGCAGAACAGAGAACAGATCCTGTGAATGCAGCCTCTCCTCTCTGGTCTACCCCAGGCTTTGCCAAGTGCCTCTCCTTCCCACCGCCCCGAAAGGGAGCAGACAGGCAGAGGGTAGAGATGTCTTAGCATGCAAATCAAAGAATTTAAGATGAAAGAAATCTGTAATGATTGTCTTCATTATTAATCAAAAACAACACAGAAGATTACTGCATAGGAGTACTCTAGAGATGGAGATCAGCTGGAACCCTGGGTATTCCCTTGGCACTGAAAAAACAGATGCACAATTGAGCAGAGTCTATATGACAATGTTTGCAAATGACATAAAACACCCAGTTAATTAAGCTTGCTACTCTAATGTAAATCAGAGGATGTCTGTTCACTGACCTAAATATTGTTCTCATTTTTGTTCTTTTACTGTCTTAGGAATAATGAACTCTAATAACTTAATGACTTAAAGCCACATTTTATGGAACCTTCCCTCCACAATATTGCCACAGATCCTCCAAATGATAGATCTTCAAATTACTTCTAAGGGCTTTGTCTACAAGGTACAGTATTAGAGAAAGCCGCTGAGCTATACAGGAATACTCAGAATTGCCTTTACACAGCACACATCTGCAATTTGATGGTTTCCTATGTGATGCTTAGGTCCCTAAAAAGACAAGTAGGTGCACTCTTAGGTGTTGATGGCATTTTCAAAGCTGCTGACCAAACATTCCTTGGTACAGCTATTTCTCCCTGTCAGCATCCTCAAGTTACCCTAAATACTGCTTATACCATGCACAGGGATCGTATCCAGAAACTATAACCTTCAGATAAACCACCTCTTCTCTTTGTCCCCAGCAGCCTGTTGGTCCCTCAGCACCTCAGTGACGTTTCACTCAGAAGAGCCTGACAGTACAGCTTCCTGTATGGCATCCTTAAAGCAGACCCAACTTGGGCATATGGACCAAGCACACTGAGTAGGAGTATATTCCAGTCATTTAAGCTCACTCACGTATCCCCAATCCAGTGTGTTATCTGAAACACCAGATATTTTGACGAATCTCTGGTTTGTGTAACTCAATATAAGATAGTGCTCTCATATCATAGACTTCCTACAAATGGGCTTAATCAACTAAAGCTCTTAAAATTTACCTTTACAGACCCACATATTACCCCCAAAATTATTTCAGTTATTTTCCACAATGGCCTAGAAATCTCAATAGTGTGCTGATCTCCAGGATCAGGGCCTGACTCACCTTTTGCTCAATTTCAGTGCAGCCTCTCTAATTATAGCAGGGATAATTATCAGTTTACTCAGTAGTCTTAAAGCCACTTAGCCAAGCCATTATCTCTCTTGATTTATCACCAGCCATTTGATTCACTTTAGATGCTTCTCACTCCCTTCTAGCAACCACTGTACAAAGGTTTTCTGTCTTCCACTTATTGTACATACAGGCACTGCAAGGATTTCTTTATACTGCTGTGTCTTTGCCTTAGCTAGATATTGTTTAAAAGTTAGAGTGCTTCAGGATGCAGGAGTGCTGCTCCTATACCACAGTCCAATCTATGAACAAACAGTATACTGCAAGTGAAAAATGGAAATATTCCCCCAGCTCCCTCCAGGGGTTCTGCTCATGAGTTTTTACTAAAAAGATTGTTTCCCATGTATTCCTTTCTCCTGGACTCAGCCTGTTGGTTTGACTTCTCCATTATTCATGTCAGCATTTTTGACTTTACAAGCTTTCAATGAAACACTTTAGCCAACACCTTACAAATAACAACCCCAAATAAATTACATACTTTTCAATTATTAACTTACTCCACCATAAAAAATTGTTTTATTAAAAATTGAAAACGTTTATTTTTGGTGAAGCCATGGTGACAATCAGCATCCTCAACACATGGCTCTAGTCTTTATGTAAGTTCATAAGGCTAATAGGCTTACCCAAACTTTACCCCTCTCCCATACTACTGAGTAGACTGAAGAAGAGTTACATTAACACCTCTTATGGCTTGAATATTTGCCCAGTTCTTATCAAAAAACAGTTTGGCAGTATTCATAATTAAATGTTTCAGTGCTCTGGTGTGGTAGCCTAGTAGGGAGGCAAGGCCAACCTCTCTCACTCTCTCAGCAAAACTGCATCACCCCAGGAGCTTTTATACCCGTCCTGCATAGCTTCTGGTTGACTGTTGTACCATTGAGCTTCTGGAGAGTAAATTCAACGGAAACTGAGGCTTTACATAAGAACAGTAAGCCAGATATATTTTGCTTGCAGAGCAAAGACCTACAGGAAAAGATTATCTGTACACACATAGATCAACCTTCCTTCCCTATACACAGGAATGTTTTGCTGTCTTGGTTCTGCAGTTGTGAAAAGTAGCCTACCAGGCCATAACTATACTCGGTGGTTAACTCTTCTGCCTACTCTTAGACAACTGTACAGAGGAGAATTCATGATTTTCAGTAAGATGAGAAGGAAGAAACTTAATCCAGTTTAGTGTTTCTGTCTCTTCTTCTCAGTTATGCATGTATACAGACATCACAGCCAAGAATTATATTACAAGGTTAGCTGTAATCAGTTCTTTACATGCCCTTTTTTATGCCAGATGAAGGAAAAGTAGTCCATGTTATTCCTAATTCTGCCACAGGGTGTTTGCATTAGCTGCCAAATTAGGAAAAAATGAAGATGCAAGAATTGAGCTGAGGGCCTTTTTCCTCTTGTACCCACTTTTAAAAGAATAAGCCAGGAGACCCAGCAGTGTGTGGAGTGCTAACAGTATGGAATTGAAATAAAAAAGTCGAGTCCTGAAACTGTTATTTGTGAACCACTATGCAATTTACATTTAGCCATTTTCAGGACAAATGTGCATGTCAGATCTTTTATTTAAGCATGTAAATAACCTGAAATTGAATTAATTAATTTCTTCCAGGTGTCTTATAATTTATTTTCAAGTTTTCATCTATGCACTGTCCTGAAGTTCAACAGGTCTGCAGTAAGCAAAGCTTAGCAGGTAGAATTCAGAGGAGTTGCAGGGAGGGGAGGGGAGGGTGGGAAGGGGGATGATGGTTTTGTAGGGTAACTGTGGGAAACCACGTGAAATTTCAATAGAAAACAAAGTTTTTAAGGTGAAACTTACTCAACTGCACATACTTCAAGGGGCCTAGGAATTTAAATTCTTCAGGTAAAAAAGGAACCTTGACCTTCCAAATACACTGTTTGTCTTTGATACACAAGAAAAGAATATTTTATATTCTTATACGCTCCCCTCCTCTTTTATTTTGTGCCAGAGTAAGCAAAAAGTAAAGAAACAAAGAACAAAGTAAAAATATGACTTCAAACCAATCTGAAGAAACATGGGAAGGTGTCAGGAATAACGGTCTAGGGGCTCAGAAAAACACTGAAGTCAGGAAGGGGTGGAGGGAATGCAAGCAAATAACCTTCCTTTAATTCGTGCACTGCCATGACCTTGTGAATGCTACAAAATCTTCTACGCACAGTCCCAAACAGACTTTTTGCCTCATGATTTTGTTCACCTGAGAACCACTCAGTTTTAAAGGGGAGGAGAGACTTGGGGGTTGATAAATGCAGATCTGAATTTAGCTTGCCATACACCGAAACCAATTAAATCAGGTTAAGTAGCTCAAGAGACATTTCTAGTTTTCTGCTGAATAATCAGAAAGTATTAATAGTACTTTGAGCAAAAAAATGTGGAAGAAGTGTACTCAAGGGAAAGAGGAAATTTTGAATTGATTGAAGTTTAAATTAAGTGAGTGGTTTCAAGGAACTAGAAAAAAAATAATCACAATACAATCTCTCTCTAATACTGTTAGCCTGTGTATAAAGGACTTGTTTCCAAAACAATGCTTTACGAAAGAGAAAACAAATGCAAAAATTTAACAGAATTAGAAGCTAGGCTAAGAACACACATCTTGCAGATAGATGTCATTTGGATCCTAAATGTTAAGATCTATGAACCAGAGACTATCTTTGCTTTAGTTTTATGTGTATCAAACAATGAGTCCCTAAATCCACCTGCCGGAGCCATATAAATAATTAATAATTAATGGAGAAATAAATTATTCCATAAGCACCTTGCTTCCTTCAAGACAGATATGCATGGAAAGCTTGGAGTACAAGGTTAGCCTTGTAACAGCTTGAAGAAACAATAACTTTTGACTATTCAAAGCATGGCATTACGATATTAAATGTGCTGCAAAAAATGACAACAAAAACAGCTCTCAAAAGCACAACCTCTTACTGTGTTGAGAGACTGAAGATTTTTAAAGGAAAAAAGTACTAGTATGCACTATTTCACAAGGCCTCTGAAGTTTAATTACACAGCAAAATGAGAAGACAGAGGGATAAAAATAAGGTTTAAAAAAGCAGACAAGGGAAAGGAAATATGTGAACCTTCTATTTACTAATATTATGCAGGACAGTGAAACATTTGTACTTCTCCAGCCCAGAGCTTTTACTCTCAACTGTGCATTTTATGATGACGGGTGTGTTTCAGTTGGTGCGATCTTCTGATTAACAGTTGGAAATCTACCAACATGACACCGCACTGCATGAAAAGATCTAGAGGCTTTCCAACTCCTTCAGCCTAGCAGCAACATTAGACACTTCTAGGACCACTTACACTTCATAGCAAACATCACAAAAGATTTTCAGCTGAGCTATGGCTACTTCAAGACAGAACATACCTCTAAGAAAGGAGCAGGTCTGGGAGAGTTCATTAGGGTTTGGTTATGTTCTACTAAGTTACGGGACCAGTTTTTGCCAATATAACCAAAATGTAACTGATACCTGCTGTCATTGTAGCCACGATAACAGAAAGCTAACTGATCTTTTCCCATTTTTCAAGTAGATTTTGCAGTGTGCACTGGTCTCCACTGTACTTCAATTAAGCAGTACATCGCTGTCCAGCAAGAACTTGGTACTCCTATGTAAGCTATACTTTTAAAGCATACATTCAGTACAGGCAGGCATATCCAACCACTCCTCGAATTCCTCCAAAGCATATACACAGAATATGACTTCTGTGCATTTGAAGTAGCAAAGGGAGAGAGACTTCTTTTTAAGTAAACTTTGTACAGAAAGCTTGGTATATGAAGTCCAAAACTTGCAAGAGACCTTAGAAAAGCAGCAATTGCAAAATACACCCTTGAAAGGATCTTTGCAAAAAATGTAAATAAAGATTACTTTGTATAAGAAATACAGTATTTGAAGCTATATACTGTATTTACTGAAAGTTTAATTTTTAAAAGGGTCCAAGCCAACTCATACTCAAAGTCAATACCATTTTATAGGTTATATGTTGGTTGCAGCAGTATAAGGCAGTGAATGTTTCGCAACAGACTACTAATTGTAAATTTAAAAATATAAAACTATAAATTTGAGCATTTTCAGTTAAGTGATAATAAGGAATTCTATCTGAAATTGATGTGTCAAAAAACCCCACATGTTCTAAACAATACTGAGGCCGACAAAAAAGCTTTTCCCTCTGTTAAATACAGATTTTTAAAAGTCTTTTCCTAACTAGTCTAGCAATTCCATCAATTGTTGTAACTTTTTCGAACTCATTCTTTTTTGCATTTTAAATACATGCAAGGAAATTAACTACTGACTGCAACAGCCTGTTTCATGCTGCAGTCCTTCAGCAGAACCACGGTAAAAACATACACTGTCAGAGAGCCCACCGTCAGATTAAGTACAGCAGGAAAAACAGCTTTCCTCTATCTACTTCATATGATAAAAGAAGAGATGGTCTGAACAACCTCCAAATTCAACACCTATTTATTCTAAATGCTAGCTTGGAGAAATAGCCAGTTTCTGGCTCACAGGCTGCACAGATCCCCTTTCCAGCAACTCTAGACCCTTAACTTTGCTTTTCTTGTCACTTCTCCACCTTATCTAACCCTCCTGTTGGGATCTCATTTCTTCATCTCTACTCACAGGCTCTTGAGATGCTGCAGTAAATGAGAATGCTCTTATTCTTCCTGGTGACAGTTTGTGTAAAAAATAGGGAGCCCCAAAACAGGAGCAATTTTGTTTTCCTCTCAGACGTCTATGAAATGACAGTGGGTTTTTAAAAAAAAAACCAAACTCCTGGTTTCACAAGTATGCAGTCTTTCCCAGATCATTCCAGCCTCTGTTTCAGTGTTTATAGGACTGCTAGCATGACACTGTTTCCACAGCCAAGAAAAGAAGATAAAACTTCTTATACATGTCTTCTAAGGGTCTCTTTCATTGCCTCTGGAAATAAGGTGAGAAAGTAAAAGGAAATAAAAAAGCGTCATGGGTCAAAATAATTTCTGTTGAGGCTTTCTGCTATTTTCACTGAATTGTCTCTTTTCCTGACTGACCCAGCTTCTTTTCTCTTTCAGCCTCTGCACGACAAGAGAGGACTTGTTAACATTCCCAGGAGCTGTTTAAACTGTTATTATGGATAACTGGTATTGCTGGCCAACCGTGAGTTTCATTTCAAGAAGACTTGGGAGCATAATTATTCCTACTCCATTTAGACTGGATTGTCATTTCAACTGCTCTCCTAGGTGCTTTATGAGGAAAAGGGAGTCCTTTTTCAGACTAACCGTTTCCATCTAGAAACTGTAGTTATAATTGCACAAACATATGGCATTACTTTTTCAACTAGAAAAATTCAAAACAGTCAGAAATATCTCAGTATTTAGTTTGAAAGAGTATTTCAGAATTTGTTTGAGCTGAGACAGAAAAAGTCCTGTTGACAATATCAATGGCTTTTTTTTTCCAAATTTAGTAAAACATCTCTGTAGACACACGTTTTTTTCTCACAGAAGAAACAAAAATATCTTTACAAATTATATTTCATCTATGACAAACATTTTCATACCCTGAGTTATAGACACAAACTCATTTTTCTATGCCCTTAATCACAACTAACATTTTGCAATACAATCATGTGAAGACTTAATTTCTCCAATTCCTGATATACATCTTCTTATGTAAAGACTTATTTTACAAAAGAATTATGCAAGCAGAATATCATGAAAATACTACACAGAAGTCTGAGGTCCTGTAATTCAGATTCCTATAAAGATGCACACAGTGCCATTTATTATTGAGAACAAGGATAAAGAACAGGTTTTCTACTCATCTGATTACCATCAAGGGAAATAGTATTGCGCTAAATTTGCCATTAACACAAATAAGTATCCAATTTTTTAAAAGTGTCTCTGCATTTACCAGTTAACAGTATTTTTTATTGCTTTAGGTATGTTTACATTTTGTAACTGTAAAATATTCTACCCTTTTCCTGCTTTCTAGCTGCTTTGACAGATAACATTTGCAAGAACTTTGTATGTACTTGGTAAGTACCAGCTTAAGCATTATAATTTTCTGCTTGCATATAATACAGATTGATTATTCCCAAATACACCTGACATTTTAAAATAAGTATTCATTGCAAGCAGCAAAAAACCAAGAGGGAATACTCCAGATCTAACTTTAAATCCAAGCTCAGGCATTCATTCAGTGTGTGACCTCAAGCAACACACTTGACCTCTTTCTGGTTCAGGCAATTCAGCTGGCTAAGAGCAGGAAATCATTGAAAACCAGATGCTGCATCTAAAAGCAGATCTTTTCCAGGTAAATAAATTACAAGACAACCACAGGGATGGAGGAATATAGTGTTTCTTATTGTAAGAGTCAGGAAGGTATATGGATGTAAATTGGAAATAAGCAAGAGGTCTTTTAGCCTCAAGCCTTACTTTGATATTTGAAAAATAGCATTCTTAGTGCTGTACAGATACCAAGATTTTTGTGCTATAACTAGACTGCAAGGTTAGACTATCTTTATTCAAATGTATTCAGATCATGTAATCAGGGTTGCTTGTTTTATTTTGCACAAATTACTGTTCACAGTCATCTGAAGTATTACATCTGTAATAATGTAGGACAAAGTCCAAAATTTAAACTTCTAAGGACCTTGGGAACTGTTGTAAATGGAGGCCATAGTGATTTTGGAACACTAGGAGAGTTTGGGTATCTCTTTCCTATAAAGAGGAGAATGCTTGCAGCTTCCTACCATCTCTTTCTCTCTTTCTCTCTCTTTCTCTCTCTCTCTCTTTCTCTCTCTTTCTTTGTCTTTCTCTTTTTCTCTCTCTCTCTCTCTCTGTTTTCTCTTTCTCTGCATCCAGCTCACATCAAGACACTTTAGACTATGGTTGTTGTTGCCAGAGTTACGAGCGCAAAGTCTCCATATATTTCAGAACAGAAGGTACGTATCACACCCTGTTCCATTAACATAAAACAGAAAATAAAGAGGACAGGTTTATATTTCGTTCACTTTTCCTACATCAAGTAAGATGGCTGCTATTGCTCGTCCAGGTCGCTAAACCCTTTCGGACAAGCCATTAACACATACAGTCAACTTTTGATCTGACCATTGGACAAATACAATTGAAACTATTCATGAAGAAGCCACAATCCTGCAGCTTGGTTAAGTCATTAATAAACAAGCTGGAGAAAGAAGAATCTGATTTGTTAAGTGTGGCTTTAGAAAATTATTAAAATGTACAGGAGAGTTTCCCACAATATTCAATAATTGACAATAGAGAAGGTTCTGTCTATGGTGATGGTACAGCAGAACACAGGAAATTCTTGACCTCCCTCTTGACAACTGTTTACACCACATTGGCCACAAAGATCAAACCACATTTGCCAAAAACTAAAAGAATTTATTTCTACCAGCAGCCCCAATATCAAGAACTTAAAAACTTGGTTATAATCTTTAATTTTTACAGGAATATAAGTAGTACATTATTACATTCCATAAGCATTATATACAATCCTATAAACATTTTAATGTGTTCTTGGGTGATTTCTCTTATATGAAATTGTCTGACATAAGCAATAAGTTAAAGCACACAGGCAATAAATGTAGCTTTTTTAATAGATTATTTTGGTATAAAAAGACTTCACTAATAGATTTATTTATTTATGCCTACGTAACAAAATATCAAATGTTTATAGTGGAGCATTCAACCAAGACAGGTGGGAGAACAGACTGTCAGGGTAAATTACCAGCACCTGGAAAATAAGTTGTTACAAAACAACCAAAAAATATAATTCCTGTACAGAAATTTAAGACAAAACCAAGCCAGTCTCGATAGTTGTAACATTGAACTGTGAACTCAAAGGTTGATGTGTCTTCTGATTCTCATCCCTTCTACAATTCAGAAAAGGTTTATGCTACACAAACCAGTGGCTCTGCTTTTGTATAGCTAAAACAACTATCAAGTCCAGTAGGCATGCAATTTTTCACAGGAGTCGTGAAACAGCTACCCACTACAGAAAATGAGCCAGAGCAGTCAGGTTCTGTTATGTCTGCTTATTCCACTTCAGTCTCTTATCCAAAAATTATATACCAGTAGGAATATATTTTTTGCCTTTATGATCTTGGGAATTGTATTGTTTTTCCAATGCAAACATGTCTGTGCATATGTGTGTGTACGTGTGCATGCATATACACATGTATTTTAAGGGAAGAAAAAATATTGCTGCAAAGGTAATACATTCAGACTGAGGAGGTGGTCTGGGAACAATACTGATTCAGACCAACTTATTAGGCCAATACTGAACAAATTCTCTGGTTTAGATTAATACCAACAAAATTCTGCTATTGCCTGTTATTACTTTGCCTGGAAATCTAAATTCTCTGCCAGATACTTTCTCTCTGCCACTGTATGTATAAAGGAGAACCACAGAAGGATACTGACCTCATTTGAAAATGTTGAAACAAGGGTTATTATAAAATAATTTTGATTAATGTTGGTAGGTAGAAAAAGGACTACAAAAAGTTTCAGAACAAAAGAAAATCACCTCTCCTTTAGTGGAAAAAAAATGGGGAGGAAAAAATGGAGTTTGCTTCTTATCGTAAAAACAAAATGTTAAAACTACTCCTCTTTTCCTGTAATCAAGATTGCAGATAATACAAACCATTATCTTTCCACATTAGATAATTTAGTAATGCCATTAACTGTTTAGTTTTCCCTTCAAATATCAGTCCTTGTACATGAGGTCAATACAAGCTTTTAACACAACACCAGAAATAAATGATAAATTTAATTTAGGCTTGCATTGTCCCACTTCCTGGAAGCACTTGATTTCCTGATCTCAATTAAGAAAAAGCAGCATATCAAGGAAATAAGCTTTTTTCTATATACCCCTTCACAGCAAGGTCCAGAAAACCATTTAGGCACCACGAGGTGAATTCCTGCAACATCTCTATGTAAGCATTAAGCACACTGGTTCCTATGTCAGGCATTCAGGCTCCTTATACAGTATACAGAAACAGGCATCATAAAATATGATGCAAATAGCCGGTACAAAAAGCATGGACTTAAATAAAAAAAAAAAAGGAAGAATACTTTCAATCCCTTGTTTCTCTTGGTTTAGTGCATTACTTCTCGCATACCTTTTCACTGTAAGAGTGACAGAGCACTGGCACAAGCTGCCCAGAGAGGTTGTGGAGTTTCCATCTCTGGAGACATTCAAAACCCAACTGGATGCATTCCTGTGTGACCTGCTCTAGGTAGTTCTGCTCTGTCAGGGGCGTTGGGCTAGATGATCTTTGAGGTCCCTTCCAATCCCTAACATTCTGTAATTCTGTGATACCAGCCAGTTCCTTCCTTCACTTAAAGAGTCCCCAGGCTAGCACTTGTTTCCTGAAGACCATCTCCTATGCTTGGTCATTCAGGGATTAAGCAAAGTGATATCACATGTCATTTTAGAAACAAAGGCAGCTCCTTTCATTTCTGCACTGAGATCAAAACTTGTTTTGGTCAAAACCCATAAAACTCTTCCCTGGCAGAGTGCACTACCTGCTAGGCTGGGAGGTATTGTGGAACTATGAAGCCTCACTAAATCTTCGAGGTGAAAAAGCCTGCAGAAGCTTTATACAGATGCAACGTATGGGAGTGGGATTGTTTTTGTCTGCTAAAATGTAAAATGAGTTATTGAATGATGGGGTGTTAATTCGTTTTTCATTAACTCATTTTTCTTTTTCCTTAATTTTGCAACTATATTGTTATAACTTATGCATCTTCATGGATTTAATAAACCTAAAAGCACAATCACAAGATGAGCAAGTAATAGTTACAAGGGATCAAGAATAAGCAACCACTACTTGATGAGGACTGTACCATAAACTTTCATTTGCATTAAAATTTTCCACTCTTTCTGAGATATTCCAAGAAAGGAAAGATGTGTGCTAGAATGTTTTCACAAATGAAAGAGAAGTTATCATTGAAGCTCCTATTCAGGTTTTGTGCTGTTAGGGTTAGCCAGTAACTGAGTTTAAGCTTTCCAGGATTTTACTTTTGGAGTTAGGTACCTGCATTTCACCATTTCTTCCTAAATAATCCCTCTTTTTTTCTTTACCTGGGACTCAGAAAAAAAAAATTAGACACAATTTCCATTCTTTCTATTTTCCCTGATGTCTTTAAATCAATCATGAGGGAACCTTGTTCAAAAGGAAGCCAATGACTGAAGTCTCCCCAGGCTTGTACTGCCAGAGACGTTTGAAAAGATGTCAGTAAGAACTCCAATTTGTCCCTGAAGCATAATGATCGCAGGTACTTTTAAGTCCTGCAAGATCTTTGAAATAGCTATGCAATTTAGTGAATGTGCAGGCTTTCAGTTTCCACAGAACAACTGAAGAACTTCCATTGGGAGCCCCAAGTCCTAGCTGCTTCTGCAGGATTCTCGAAAAAAATTATCTGAAATTGGTGTCTGGAAAAAGTTGGAATGTGATAGCAGGGTCCTGTAAGCAAATATATAGCTGTGATGTACATGCAATTGCCTCAGGGCTTTGTGGGAAGAATGTAACAGGCCAAAAATCAAAAGTAGGATCTTTTGAATGCCAAGGGGATTGTGTTGAATTTAGGTCATATGCAAGTCATAAAGGGCTATATTCAAAACAGATTTTATGAAAGAAGGTTGAAGAAAGGGAGAAAAAAATTAAAGCAGAAATGAGAAAAGTAACTGAAGACTTAAATGAAAACTGGACCATTTAACATGTCTAAGGAAAAAAAAAATCAACTGTTAATTGGACAATAGTGATAACACGAACAATCATGGTGATTTAAGGATACTGTATTGTTTCAGTAAATGATGTCAAATTATATTCAAGAGATTAGTTGAGACAAGAGACAATAATTGACCACTAAAAGTGACCTCCAAATAATTTCAATTATTTCTTAATGCCAACAAACCACTAATTGAACTATACGAAATGATACTGCCTTAACACCCAGTTAACAGCTTGCAGCAACAACTATAAATTTAGCACTATCTTTATATCAGATAATTAGTGGCAACTGTAAGATCTGTAACAAGCTGTACATTAACGTTGGCTTAAAATTGTTTCTTATTAAGCAATGTGGATAAATTCATAAAGCAAGCCGTTTTGCAAGATAAGAGATGAACTCACTAAACATTTTTATTTAATATAACTAGCTGAAAGACTGACAGAACAAAGGACCACTCTACAAAAATATTCAACATTATCTAGAATATTCTGTATTTCTGCAATATGTGATGTCTTGATTCTGAAGAGGATTCAGATGCCACATTTGTACACCCAAGACAACTCTGAGATCTATGGATGGAAGGGCTTGGATATCATTCTAGTAGTGTGAAGAATACTAAGAAAAGTTCAAATTCCCAACATATGGAAAGTGGTACTTGCTCATGAAAGTTGCCAGACACAATAACTAAAACTTGCTGAGAATCTGCTCCCCCAAATTATATATCACGGCATTCGCTGAAGAGTAAAGCCTTTGCTCATCCCAAGCTTATTCAAGAAACAATTTTGCAATAAATATTTGTAATCAAGGTAAGCATCAAATATTGATAACTGACAGAAAAGAATTAATAGCCTTCGTCACATGCTTTATCAGTTTAGCCAATGGCTGAACAGAGGCACCACCTCAGTTTTTCAGTTTCATAAATGAAACACTTATGCCCATGCTTTCATGCTCTGTGAGGCTTTAGCACTGAAGCCAATGAACATCTTTGAAAACATGTAAACATAAGACATATATAAACTTTGGGAGAATAAGTACCTTTCTGTCTTCCTCTAGATTCTTCCTTCCTCAATGCAGGTAACTTCTTAGTGATAGAAACAACATATCTTTCTTCTTCTGTATGACAGAGGAGTATATTTTTCTCAACAATACTAGCTGGGAAGAGATCCAATGGTCAATTAATAACATCAATAACCATTTTAAAAACCAAAGCCACTTTTCCAAGCTACTACTTAATTTTCATAATCTAATTTTCATTTTCCATCCAGCTCTACTGCATATACCACCTTAACTGGCTTGCAGGATTAGATCATACTGTACACAGGTGTTATGGTTGAAACTGCCCACCTGGACACTTTGAATTCCATACATAAGAATAAAGTTATAAGATTAAAACACAATTCAGACCCTAACTGAACACAGTTTCAACTGTCTTCAAAATGTTATGGGTATCTACTACGTGACATTGATCATACCTTCAACTCCTTTTTAAAGACATTGAACAGACCATTTATGACCACTGAAGCATAAGACTCAAATACTTTATTTTTAATTTAGATTGTTTTTTCAGAGAATTGATGTTAAAAGTCTTGCAGGAAGAGACATATGGCAAAAGGAAACAACTATTTCCTATTTTCAATCTAAACTAGATCACACAGGCAACAGAAATGACTGACAAAATCATCCTGATACACCAGGGCGCTCATCCACCAGAGAATGAGCTCAGTTATTACAAAACCAGGAACTTGACTCCCAATGTTTCTGTTAATGCTTGCTAATCAACTTATTAATATTAAGGATTCATCAGTTATAAAATCCAACTTAAATGTCCTGTCCACATCCTAGGAAAAATTACAGAATCACCAAGCTTGGAAGGATCAGCTAGACATCATCCGCTCAGCTGCTCTAACACCATCTGCTCAAAACAGGGTCAGTCACAACAGGCTGCTCAGGTCTGCGTACAGTTTTGCTTTGAATATCTCCAAGGATAGAGACTCTACCAGCTGGGCAACTTGCTCCAATGTTTAATCACCTTCACAGTAAAAAAAAATAAATGTTTCTTTTCGTATGAATTTACTGTATTTCATTTTGTGCCCACGGTCTTTTCTTCTGTCAATTGACAGAACTGATAAAAGCCTGGCTGTACTTTCTTTACTCACTCCCATCAGGTGTTTATACACATTGATAATGATCTCTAAATCATCCTCTTGCCAGGGATTAAAATTGAGCATACTGTGGTTCCCTGGATCCTCCTTCTTCCTATATGAAACAAATACTTCATAAATAAAGTCTGTATTTTATTAGGAAGCTTATCTTTCAGAAATGTACAAGTACAAAACTGAGCAAATTGTTAGCAGAATTCATGCAGTTCAAGTTAATTCCATTTATAATCGACTATAAGCTCAACAGTTTATGAAACTGGAATTGCACTGGCATGTTGATCAACAGGGTCCAAGAAATGGCAGTGAAATGCCACTTAAACTCTGGCAAAGTTCAGGCCAATATTGAGAGTAGGGCCTGCTTCTATTATAAAAGACACTGACTCTGTCAGCAACAAAGCATAACAAAGACCATAACAATTTCAAGATCTTCCTGCAACATAAATATAAAACAATGAGTAGTGGAAATCCTTACACTTCAGTCTTTGATTAGCCCAGCAAATAAATAGCGATTTCCCAAATTGTGTGTATGTATATATTCAGTCTTGGAAACTGAAATTACTCTGGAACAGGAAATGGGAATTACTCTGACAACTTGTAATATAGTTCCTGAGAAGGTACAGAATTGACTCAAACCTTCCTGGACTAAGATGCCCTTTGGGTACCTGACCTTTCCATGGCAGAGTTCTTCCTAGGCAGGCAATACAGCCTAACCCTTCTGAAGGCTCATTTTACTCCTATCAGGGACTGGTCAGAACTGAAGAGACCTAAAGACACCAGAAAACTATTTTTTGTACTCTTCTTTACTCTCAAAACTATAGTTATAATGCTAATTCAACACAATATTTCCACAATTAGTTAATCATTACTTCTGCAGGTTGATTTGGCGAAGACTATCACAATTAAGCATGTAGTGAACAGACCATGAGAGGATTCTCAACAGACTGCAGGAGAATATTGCCTCCTACTGGAAATAAGTTTTAACTAATGTTTGAGCAAATCCACCTATTAAGAAACATTCCTAGTTTACATTTTATACTCATTCTAGTTAGGACTCCAGGTAAAGCCAGCATCCTTGTCTCCAGTGAGCATGGTGAAGCCAAAAGCATAAGTGGAATCCCTCTCATTTCCTATGTATTAGTGCTAATAAATCTTTCAACATTAATCCTTTGAGCAAATGAAACATTGATCGTCTGGGACACTAATGGGATACATTAATTGCAAGTAGTATAAGAAAAGAGGATTACTAAAATGCATGCTGGAAACAGAAAATGAGATTAAAAATGGCATTTTGGCTAAAGTTCTCAGGCTATTAGAAAAATACAAGATGATTAGTCAAGGAGAAACTAGAAAGCCCATAAATGAAAAATGCTGAGGGTCAAGGGGAAACTGGGAGAAGGGATTTATGACTAAAGGTGGAAGTGAATAAAGCTAGAAACAAAAACAGCACTTAAAGGAGAAGGGGGGGGGGAGGCAAGTATGGTGTTTCAAATACTAAAAAGCCATAGTCTTCAGAGGAGAGGAGAGCAGAGCTAATGCTCAGATCCTGCAGATCAATGATTGCGCTAACTTTACAATAAGATGGTTATAGCCAAATACTTAACTTCTTAAAAATATAGCCCAAGCAGACCGGTTGTGAAGGAGACATCAATATCAGACAGTGAGAAAAAGACTGACCAGTCTTTGCACCATAAGAAGATTGTTGCAGTCTGTGTGTGCACAAGCAAAGGAATCAAGTCAGAGAGTTGAGTCAACTTTTACAATGTGATCAGTACTGGAATAATGTATCTTACAGTGTTAAAGTTCACAAATTTCATAGATGATCCACAAGGAAAAATTCCAGTACCAGAAAACAGACATTACAGAAGATTCCAGGAGAACAGTCAAAAAGTTAGTTAAGGAAAAACTAAATCAAAAGCAAAAGGAAACTTTGACAGTGAACTCTACAACGTAACAGAAAAAAAGTATCACTAGACCCAGTAATCCAGACATTTAAGAGCAAAGACTTTTAGGATGGTTTCCTAAACAATGGATTTTCTGTCATTGGCAATTCTATTGGACATTTTTGGAAGTAATATTACCTAGGAAACACTAGGAGGAATGCAACTTCTGTGTATGAAGTCAGACTAATCATACTTTTTCTATAATCTATCCAGGACAAATGATCCTGGGTACATCAAAACCCAAGGTGAAAAATGATGAACACATGACTCATTTTATTTTCAGTAATTACAATCCGTTAACTGCCTCAAGAACTTCCCTCATTTGGTAGTCCCTTGGTACTTCATAGTTGATAACACGCATCCTCCAAAAAAAAAGGAGTCTTGGATACTTGTATCACAGCTGATGTAAGAAAACATACTATACATTGAATTGCAACTGGAAGCAAAGTAAAGCTAAAACAGAGCGCAGAAGGCATTTGGTCTCGCTGGTCTACCACTCCTAACTGCATATTGCAATAATGAAAAAAGTCAAAGATAGAAAGGATATCGAGGTAAGAACATGCACACATGACTATGAGAACATGTACTCTGATACCACAGTATTAAATATTCATGCAAGAATTTGTTGAGAAAAAGTGTGTATAGGTGCGTATATGTACACAATATACAGTAACCTCTGAACAGTCATTAAGGCACGACCTAGTTCCTTTCACCTTTGAATAGCCTTAAGAAACAGGGAAGACAGCATCAGTGAGAGGAATGTTTCCACTGCATAGACCAAAAGGATTGAACTTAGAGCCTTCAGCACAATTTTCTCTCAAAAATCATCATCCAAAATACAATTCTGCATGCTATAGTTGCACTCCAGATTACAACATTTAGCTTCAAGAAATACTTGTATCTTGTGTCAGAAGGACCTATAGAACATTTAATTTCTAATCAAAATTTCCATCCATCCACTGTGTAATTTAGCTATTTAGATACACATAATTAATCTTTCAGGCATCTCAGGTGAAATTGCATATCTAAGTTTCTTCCAGTGTAATGAAAGAAAAATAACCAAAAATAACCTCCATAGAAAATGACAAAAGAAGCTGCACTGGCATCTGTCAACAGCAGATGCAAGAATAGCTACTTTCATTCTCTTAGAGGTACCGAGATGTACACTGCAGCCTACAGAGTAACATCTAGACTGTACGGCTATTTCACAGTAGGACTGATTCTCTGCCTGAACAAGAGATGTGCTTGCTCATTCTTACTTGTTAATCCATGTTTTCTTACTTGTTAATCCATGCTGTTAGGAAGAGAGGAAAGTTAGGACAGGGAAAGTTCTGCATGCAATCACTAGCAGGATTCACACAACAAAAGCAAACATACATAACCAAGTGCAGTGTAGACTTACCTAGCTGAAAACTTGAATAAATAACCCACATTTTCATACCTCTAAGACAATTCTCAGAAACCAGTCAAAAATAATTTAAAAAAACAGAAGGAAGCTTTTCCATATATATTGCATGACGTGAAGAAAATTGCCTACTGTGCAGTTTCCACCAGACTTCTGGCAATATCTACCACCAAACCACAAAGGTAATTAAAAGAATGGAACATTTTTTGCACAGTTTTAGTTAACTTCTTCATCTACTCCAAGCAAAATTCTTCTTTCAAATCTCCATGGTTATCAGACTATGTTTCTATCTCTGTAGAAGTAGAATGGAGCTAGATTATTTAGGAAGAAGTTTTGCACTAGTTATATTGGAATAAACCTGGAAAAGGATTTTATTACCTTGTATTGAGGAACTTGGATGACCCTGCTTTAAAAAGGGTTTAGATTTATTTCTATTGCAGCAAGTATAGGAGCAGGGGGACAAGAAAAAAAAAAGCTGAGATTTATTTTTTTTTAATACTTTGATTGTAATTCCTGAGACAGAAGGTAGATGATAGTGAAGTTAGTAAGGAAAGCCCTATGGAAATCAAGGAAACACTTCACTTTGCACCAGCAATGAACCAAAATACTTCTTAGCAACCAAGTTGTATTTTAAAACACTCAATTAAATTTGGATTTTGCTACCACAAAAAAAAAATATGTTTATAAGGCTTATGCTTTGCTTTGTTGCTTATTTTCCTCAAAAAAAACAAAACAAAACAACCCACACCTGCCATTGCAAAGTAAGAGACTACAGTAGATATGGTGCTTAGGGTCATAGTTTAGTGGTGAACTTGGCCATGCTAGATTAATGGTTGGACTTGATATTAAAGGTTTTTACAAACCAAGATGATTCTATGATTTTAATCTGAGCAGACATAGTGAAAGACAAGCAAGTAGGAAGTCTGCAGGGGAATCCTCCAAGCAATCTCAGATATGACTACAACTGAACTGCAAACATTCTGTTTCAGAAAACATGCCTGAGATTCTTTAAATTATACAATGTGAAATGCAAAACAACAATGACTAGCAGGCAATTGCTTTGGAGAGTTCATATCTTCTTTATAGGTTCCAGTACTGCTGCACATTCTAGGTAAGAGGTCTACAAATCCTGGCTGCTTTAGTCCAATACAAGGAAATTGTTAATCAGTTTACCTGTGGAGCTACCAGTGCAACTAAAAGCCATATCTCTATATCCTTTCTGTTATAACATTTCCTGATGAATTATGGACATATCTTACATAGCACAGCCTTCATGTATTCTGGTACATACGTCTATTTTTTCCATCAGTAATTTCCTTTTTTAAAGAACAAGAAACATAACCCTCACCCTTTTCTTTATTCTATCTCATAGATCATCTGGAGAACTCACTGAAGAACATAGCAAAATGTAATGCAGAAATGTCTTTGTCAGGAAATTAGAGGTTGTACAGCATGGAAAAAAAATAAAAACAAAATGTATCACTTGGTTGCAAAGATCACAGTTGAGGAAAAATTATTTTAAAGAAATGTTTTATTTTTATTTACAAAGCAAATATGAGTAACTAGATGGAACCTGAAATCAGTTACTCATCTTTCACTTTTTTTGGTTCTAGGCAGAACAAAAAACCCAGTTAAGGGATTATATCTGCTGTTTTAACCACAGGACATAGCTATTTATAGAAAACTGAAGAGTTGCAATACAGATTTATGCAGTAATAAGGGTATATAAAGCAAATGTTATGAGTACCACACACTAATTCAAGTACTAGATACATCTGAAATGAGGATATGTGGGAAAAGACAGCACCCTTAATCCTCAATCCTATAGACTTCCACACAGTTGGACACCTGCCTCCCACAGATTAATTTGCAGCACAAGCAGTTCAGTGCATAATATGCTGTTACGAGCTATGCTACTGAGAAAGCCTAATGAAGTCAAAGGCATTGTAAGCTCACCGGTTGGTCTGACAATTTCAGTTACAATCATAAAAATAAAATACTTTCAACGGTATTTAAAATTTCATATTTTCCTATCAAATACAACAGTTCTTCATCTAAAATAAAACCCCCTTAGATTTACTGAGAGTGAATGCAAAAAGTAAACACTAGAAAGAGAACATACAGGACAGGGCCTGGACTTTCAGTGCAGGCTGTTATCCCTGGTAAAAGAAGGAGGTAGGCTTTTTAACTGACAGTGTACATTTTTTTCTCCAAAATGATAAAACAATTCTTCTAGTCATAAAATTGGAAAACTCAGATAAATTGAAATGTTATCACCTCAGTTGAAATGATCATCACTAAGATGCTTTTTGAAAGAGAATCAAACCCAGACTAATTAAATATTAGCCAGAAATTATTTTTTTCCTTTCATTTTAGACTTAATTCTGGTGTACTGATATTCTCTGTGGCTCCTCTAAAAGATTTGGTATAAACAAACTCATCATTAACATCACGTTATCAGAGTTTAAAGAATGTCATAGTTACAGAGAAAGCTGTATATTTGTACTCCCATCTGTGACAAGCCTGGGATTCTGTGGTATAATTTTTAAAGAACTGTATAACACTTCTCTTGACAGAGGAGTCATGGGATTACAATTATCTCTTTTATGAAATTCCACATGCAAGGCAATTCCAACCAGTGTTAATACACCATAAGTGCACATTTAGGTAAGAATCACAATGCAAGTGACACAGTAACTCAAGCTTCTCCAAAACTATAATGATTTTATTTATCCACTAAGCAAACAGTTATCAGGACTGCTTGCAGATTTTTCTCAAACTTTCTATCCCCACAAACTCAAGTAACTCCATCATTTTAAAGGAGAAGCAGCATAATTGATACCCGTGTAATTATTCTCTCTCCCTCAGGTGGTCTTCACTTGCTTGCCTGCCTGCTTCTGCTCACTCAGAAACTTTTATGCAAAGATAAGGATCCTCTTTGATCTCCAGTTATCCCCCTAGGGCAACAAAACATTCTTTTCTCTATGGAGCCACTCTGATAATTTTGTTCCCATTGATGGTGTATCTACAGTCTCCTCAAGAAACTTTGTCATTTTTTCTTACTTGAAACTTGCACTGGGGTATGTTTTATCTTATTATTTCAAGGTTACAGAAAACAATTTGAGATAAAACCTACATGGATAGAAAGTGACATATTTGTGTACGGAAATATTATTTCAGACACTGGTATCTTATTGGTGCTACTCTTCATACAGGCAAAAAAGATTGAATGGACAGGGTGAGTGAGAGTGTGTGTGTATGTGCTTCGGTTTTCAGATATATGCATGCCCAAAGTGTCTTACTGAGTTTCCTAAAAGAAGTGATATTCAACCTTATTATTTAATTCTCCAGATTAATAAAACTTTTGCAAGTGTTTTAGGGGAAAAAAAACCCAAACAAAAATAAACCATAACATTAAGAAAAACATTTTCACCATGAGTCCTTTGCCCCATTCTAGTCCCAAGATAAATGTCATTTAGCACATACCTGTTTTCAAATCTTTCAGTGCATTTGAAATTTCCTTCACTCTAAATGTCTATCTGTAATCACCAGTGTTTTATCACAGACCAAAAGTATAATACTAAATAAAGATAAAACCAGCTTGACAGCTGCACAAAGAACTAATTAGGAACCTCTTTACATTTACTTTATCCATGTAATTGATGTAGAAATGTATGAATCAGATAGTATCTTCCTAATATCCTCACAACATTTTCAAAGTCCATGACTGTCACATTTATTTTAGATCATTCAAGAGGTGTCACTTCCCTCACTCTCTTTTTTAAGAAAATCTATTTTCAGGGCCACAGTTCAGTTTAATAATTCATTAGCAACCCCTTGGAACTGATGCCTGGTGAGACTTGTGATTGCCTATTAGCAACTGTTTGTTTTTTTGTTTTTGTTCTTTTTTCATTTTTGTAAATAATTGCTGTTTCTATTAATTTCAAACATCACACTCTTACCTGCAAACTCTTCAAATAATTTGCCACATCAAAAACTTGACATCTGTATACCTGCTTCTTTTAAAATGCCTTGTTTATTTTAACTCTTTTATAACAGCCTTTTTCCAAGTTTCTAAACAGCCACTCGCACTGGTGCTACGTTTAAAAATCTCGTCAACGACTCCACCTTTGCAGTTTTATTTCGACTTAAACTCACTTTGACTAACTCAGGTTTTGTTTTCCTCTGCATTTTAGAAAAATTCAAAGGAACTCCACAAAGACTAGCAGAAAATGCTTGGATTACCTCAGTAAGAAAAAAAGAATTCACCTGAAGCCCCAAGAAAATATTTTGTATGACTAGAGAAAAGTTCCTGTAAATAAAGTAGAACCTCCAAACAGTTGCTTGGTATGCTGTAAAAGAGCCTGCTCAGCTGTATAAGAAAAATACACCAGACTTTAGTCTTATTTAAAAGGAATCTAACCATGTAAGGCTCAAAGAACTTTCAGTCTTTGCTAAAATACTTGCATTTTCTAATCCTAAAGAGGTTTCCTTTCCCTGTTGCAGCACAAAACCCACAAAAGAAAAGTCCACAATACTCAGCCAAAGCAATGCAATCACCGAAGTGAGTCATCACACCATTCTATCCTGCCCTGTCCTGCTCAGTACAGCCAGACTCAATCCTAGCTAGTTTCACACAAGTATACCTCTGTTTTTGTCACCTCTGGAACTGCAGTACGGCCATAGCATAAGTAACATTGACTACATCATATATGACATCAATCAAAGTAAAAAGAGAAAAAGCTGTAGTAGTTTCCTTCTGAATATTCACTCCTTCTCCTAAAATCCCAGGAATTCTTGGTTGGGAGAGAGAAAAGCTGAGTGAACAGGGAGACTCTTTTTAAGATGACAGGTTCATCTTTTAGATCACCGAATCCAAGATAGTTTTAGAAAGCTCATGTAACTGCTAATGATAAAAGGTTTTGGCATGATTGGCCCACTGTTCCCATAGGATAAAAACCATTTTGAATAGCACATCAAGATTGTCTACTACTTAAACCTACTTCAGATAATAGGATGTTATGACTTTAAAAGGAGATATTGTCAAGGAATACTGGAGTACTGCAAGACTTAATTATACCCTTACAATGTTCTAAATGCACTTAATGGGCAATATAGGCTGGATCCAACGATTATGGCACTCTATGAAAAGACTCCTATTGACACAAAAGGTGCTCTGAAGCAATTATTCAGTTACTTGAAATTCTTTTTCTATTTGCACAGCCATTCAGCAGATCTGTCACTTGCAAACTGTCAGCTTGCTGTGCAAGGAGCAAGGGTTCAGAATTAATACATTTTTATAAAATTACATAGTCACACAGGAAACAGACAGGCATGATTGCTGCTATGAAAGACACGCAATAAAAGAGTTTTGATAACTTTGTAAGTCAGTTGGCATGAATGGACCATGGAAATGTGGCAGCAGAAGAAATAGGATGCAGAGATTAATTAAGAAACCACAGTGTTATAAAACCAAGAGAAAGCAAGCAGGTATACATTCAATAGCGAAAGTTAAAATTGCAAAATAAGAAATCTTCAAGTATGAACAGACAGAAGCTCTAATTTTGGGGAAGAAAAAAAAAAAAAGCAAAAAGCAAAATTCAGCATTTTAAAATTATGTCCTACCAGACACTTTCAACTAAATAATTTTTCAGGAACATTTTAATAAATTTTCAAGATATAATTGTGAAAAGTATCCTTCCCCACTCTTTAACTGCATGCTGACCAAATGCCTTCCTGATTTTAATGGAATAGCAACACCATCGTTCTATTGTGTTATACTAATGGTTTTATTAAGGTTCATTTCAGGTTCCCATGGAGGAGGGTGGTATGTTTTTTGTAAATATGAAACCATTCAGCAACTGGGAGAAATTGGAAATTCTGTTTCATGAAGACAACCTGGGAAGGCCTTTTGGCGAGCTTCAATTTTCAATGTCAGGTAATCTGTTTATAATATTTAGCCACAAGCTGTTTTGATTGCACTAAAAGCCTGATTTAATCTGCTATGAATGGCAAATTATTCCTTTATCTATCCTTGTACTCCACGTAGTACAAATTACTATGTTTCCCATTGTCCTCACAAGTCTAGGTAAAAGCGTGCGGAAGTTCAATGAGAATTTTCTCACAGTACATCAACCAGCAGTGCAGAGGTACCTGAAAACCAGGTCTGTGAAACTGCCCAGCAGCTGCCATTCATGCACCTAGGAACACAGTCCCATTGTCAAGTGTGCCTTAGGCATCCTCCTTGCTTAAAAGGGCTTGCTGATAACGCCATATTCACTTTAGATAACCTGTCCAAGGGCAGCCAATAGTAACAGAGGTTATTTATGCAGTTTTCCTGAATTTAATAACCTAGACAGGCAAAAGAACTTTTTCTTTTTGTTTCAGCTAGCATATCTCTGTTTCATTAAGGCTCTTGTGGCTGCTTTCTTTCTTTGTTAGGCATCCCAGTTTCATTCTATTTCCTCAATAAAAAGGAAGGCAGACAGAGAATAAAAGTCTAGTTATACAAGTGGATCTCATAATCACAAGTCAGAAACAAAAATTATGAAAGTAAATACGACCTCACATAATTCACCCATTCTAATAAAATCTCTGAGCTTACTTTTGTAATTGACAGTTTTGTGTTTGAATCCATTCTTCAATGACTCCAACAGACACTACAGAAGCTGTTGTAAACTAGCAGCCATTTGGAGGCACATCATGATGACGAGCACATCAGTGCTAGACTCCATAGCACTATTACACACGGTAAAGCACTAAATAATCTCCTGTCAAGTTAGAGAAACAAATCTAAGAATATTACTAAGGTTGACTCCTGCATTAATATTTAGAATAAGATGTTAGGCAGAAAAAAGAAATTAGGAAAAACACTGAACTATATCCACAATAGAATAGGTGGCATATTCACAGCAGCAAGAATCAAGTCTTAGGAGTGATTAACAGACATTATTGCCAATTACTTCTTCAAGTACACCTCTTTATTCAAGATGCTCTATTGAATATATGGACTAGTAAAGATATCAAAACATCTCCTATTGTGAAAAGCTCACACTTTTCCTTTCAAGGAAAGACCCTAGAAATGTATAATGATATGCACACAACTCACTATCTGAAGTTCTTTCCAACAGTTAAGACACATTATCAAAAGCATCTTGATGTACTAGGCATATAATTCAGCTTTAATAGCTTCAAGTTCAAGCAAATGATGTTCCAAAAATCTCAGTAGGAACATTTGAAATACCTCATAATAAGATGTTGTTATAAAATTTAATTCCAAATATTATTTCATTTTCCCATAGCAATTGCTTAGACACTTATCTAAGAAAAAATTACTCTCATTTAAGCATTAGAAATATCAAGAAACAGACAATGTATTTCATACAAAAAAAGTAAATCACTTGGAACTAAACTCAATTTATTTTCAGCTGTCAAGTGTTCCACTGATTTCAATGAGACTGTTCATCTGCTTAGAAATAACAAGGTATCTTGTTTCTTACAGAAGCTGGATATTACTCACTGCCTCTTTTCTCACAAGAATAGAGGAAAGAGAAAATGTGCTGTAGTACATATTCAAAACAGGAGCAGATATCATCTCTAACATGGCTTGACTGTGTTTTTAAGTTGAGCGCATTTTAGGTTGACTGCATGTTTCTAATACTGAGTTTGTCTCAATCATTATATTTGAAAGTACAAATTTCAGGCTGTTAAGAGAAGTGGGAAAACAGCATTTTAATATCATGCTATTAGAACATTAACTGTAATTTCCAAATAAGGACTGCAAGTTGCAATTGCAGTAATACAGGTTCTCCTGTTACCAGTTACTCCCAAATAGGAGCTCACACTACAGAGTAAATCACTAGATTGTTAAAATCTCTTCTGTGTGGTTTCATTAAATAACAGAAATGTTTTCCAGTGCCTCTTTTAACCAAACCTCTCAAATTTTCTCACATCCATCTATACAGAGTACAACTACCACATGACAAGATCATGAAAAATAATTAAGTAATAAAGACACCAAGTTAAAGTCTTGAATTGTTTTCAAGATTTTTTTAGAGATTAAGTATTTTAGAAGCATAGATCATTCTCATTAATACAGAAAATGATGTGGATAAATTGGTTCGCTCTTTACAAATGTAAAATACCCCAAATCATGTCATCCTCAATTAAGCGGAAAATGGTCTGCAGAAATTATACAAAATGCACAACAGAGGACAAGTTTCATATCAGCATATGCAAAACTGGATAGCTAAATGTTACAAAAATAAATATTTGTCCAAGATAACAGAAATCATGGAAACTTGGAATGGTTTGAGCTGAAAGGGACCTAGTTCCAACCCACCCGCCATGGGCAGGGACACCTTCCACTAGACCAGGTTGCACAAAGCCCCACCCAACCTGGCCTTCAACACTTTCAGGGAAGGGACAGCCACAATTTCTCTGGGCAACCTGTGCCAGTGTCTCATCACCCTCATAGGAAAGAATTTCTTCCTCATATCTAAACCAAATCTACCTTCTTCCAGCTTGAAACCCTTCCCCCTTGTCCTATCACTTAATGCCCTTGTAAAAAGTCCCTCTTCAGCTTTCCTGTAGGCCCCCTTCAGGTACTGGAAGGCTGCTAGAAGGTCTTCCTGGCTTCTCTTCTCCAGGCTGAACAACCCCAACTCTCTCAACCTGTCCCCATAACAGAGGTGCTCCAGCCCTCTGATCATCTTCATGGCCTTCCTCTGGACTCACTCCAATAGCTCCCTGTCCTTCTTGGGGACTCCAGAACTGGACACAGTACTCCAGGTGGGGTCTCACGAGAACAGAGTAGAGGGTGAGAATCACTTCCTTTGACCTGCTGGTCACGTTTGTTTTGATGCAGCCCAGGATACCATTGCCTTTCCAGGCTGCAAGTGCACACTGCTGGCTCATGTTGAGCTTTTCATCAACCAATACCCCCAATACCTCAGAATTGCTCTCAATGCATTCTCCACCCAGCCTGTATTTGTGCTTGGGATTGCCACAACCCATGTGCAGGACCTTGCATTTGGCCTCATTGAACTTCACGTGGTTTGCATGGGCCCACCTGTCAAGCCTGGCAAGGTCCCTCTGGATGTCATCCATTCCCTCCAGCATGTCAACCACAACACACAGCTTGGTGTCATCAGTCATATGGGTTCATAAGTCATAGTTTTTAGCACACAGTAGAAAGCTTCGCAAGAAAAGCTTTATTAACTGAGGTTCATTTTCCACTGTCCAATAGAAGGCTGTGAGGTGGTTATCACTTCATATATAATTATGTAGAGAAAAAGATCTGTTACTGGGGGTAGATGATGTATTTAGCATTTGCTGACAACGACACAAAAACTAGTAATAGCAAGTTGCAGTTAAACTGAGTTAGACTACAAAAAATGGAAACTTTCCCAACAGTGAAAATTAATAAATGCTTAAACAGCATACCTCAGATGGTGAATTTACCATTTTAAATATTTATTTATTTATTGTCCAGTTATGCTTGGATCCAGCTTTACTGGAGCAGCCTTTGGACTGCTTGGGCAAGGAATCTCTATTGTAGTCCCTGTGCTAATACCATCAGTTCCCTTTGGATAATGGGTTGTTCATTTTACCCAAAGTAGTCATGACTTTCTAGGCTTTTAAGACAATAATTTAATAAATACTTTATGAAGTCCCTATAGAAGAATGAGGTTATTTTCTGACCTCTCTCCACCCCAGTAAATAACTCCTATTAAAGGATCGTTGTGAGAATAACCTTTTCCCCACAAGCATAAGAGACTGATTACAGCTTGTTCAAGGATATTGACACAATTGGTTGTCTGAAATAGTCTAGAGCTTTCTTTACTATGACTGGACACTGTTCCTGCTCTTATATTAACATATAAGATGAGGGAATTTCCCTCTTCTAGCTTGGTTCCATTCTATTATACCAGAGTAGCAGTGCTTTGAAAAGAGGTACTACTTCAGCACTCCTTGGGCTCCCTCAGATCCCAAGTCTCGATAACACACTAGCATCACTAACAACTTCCCATCATCTCATTACAGATTGTCACTACTTGATCCAAGGTAGTACAGCTTTTTTAGCTTACTGGAGCCAGGTTTGGCAGCTGAAATGTTCTTGGCAAACTTGGAATTATTCCTCCAACCAAACCAAGGTAAAGACAACTGTATTTCTAAAGCTAGGCAGAGAGTCAATTCCAGTGCCCAAATGGGCTTGCTGAGTACACTCAGATGAGTACTCAGAAACTCCAGAAATCCAGGCAATTGCACTACATATTTTCACTTTTAGTAAATTAGGCACCTAAGTTTAGATGCTCAGCCTTGAAATATTTCTTCCTCTTCCCTTTCCCACCCAGATCTGCCGACTATAGCTTGGTTTGGTTTGAAAACCATTCCTACGACCACTATATGTCAGAGAAGTTTCTTTTTGATAGCCATACAACAGAGTAGAGCAACGTTTCAAACCCAGTGTCAAAGCACATATCAACACTTGGGCATTCTGCCCTGCTTGGCCGCCATGGGAACTTAATTCTTTCAAGGGTGGATTTGAGTCAATGCTTTTGTCACATGAAGACACATTCTCAGCGAAACAACACCATGATGATATCGCTAAGATAGCTGACTCAGTGTGAAACTATAAATAACATTTATTAAAACTTATGCCATTATTAGCAGTAATTTGACTTTTTATAGTCAGCCTCATAAGAAAATGTGACTGCTAAAAGAGGAATCCCCTTTGCAGCAAATGATGTAGTGAAGTCAGCTTGTGCTACACTACATCCATGCAAACAATTCTTTATTCCTAGAGACAGGCACTAAGGTTGCAATGAAAATCAAAACGCTAACACCTGTTAAACAAGAGCATGCTATTGCATCTACCAACAAATCCTGATGAATTATCAATTATCTTATTCTGACAGATCTTCACAACATAAAGGGCATGGCAGAAAGATTTAAACACCATTCCTTACACTACTCAGATTTATCCTGTTCTCCTTGTGTAAGTTGCTAGTACGCTAGCAGTTAAAGAGGCATTATATTCTCAGTCCTAAAAGAATAATTTCAGTATGACTTTGGTCTCCATAGCAAAAGAGCAGGTGTTGAATGGACTCAACAGGGTAAGATGGTCCTTTAGAAATGTCTTAGCACTGCCAAGGAGATATGGAAGACAGGACAGTCATACTGGTTTTCTAGAATACAGATATAAAATTAAGCATCTAAAGCTAAAAGTTTTCTCAACAAGTTAGACTTTTGTTAACCATAAGTTAGAGGAAAACAGCACATTCCTTTTGTGTGTTCAGTTTTTTAAAATCTTTTAAGAGGGTTTTTTTCTTTTCTTTTTTTAAAAGTTTTTTTATTACAGCAGATTCCCCTGACAGAGGCAAGAAGCAAAGAAAGATTAGTCACATGCTGCAGTCACAAGAACTAAAACTTATTTAGAGAAAAATTTCAAAGACATAAATACACTGGATAGCTAACATATTTAAAAATTTTCTATTGTGGCAGATACTCAACACTTCATCTAGTTCTAAAGATACGTAAACAATTATTAAATGTTTTCTTTTTAAATTTAATTTAAATTTTAAATAGTTGTATACTGCAAGTCACTAAGGCCACATCACAAGTATCTGAATATATGAGAATGTCACACACATTTTAAATTGCTTCATCTTATCAAAACTTGGGGATGGTCAGATAAAATACATCATATACTGGATTCATTCAATCTCATAGGGAAGTTTACTTTTCTTCCTTAGTAGAATAAATAGAATAGAACTTTATTCTTGCAAGTCAGGATACAATCACTAAAATATCTGGAACTGTACTTAGGTGGTTGGCATTGCATAGTTCTTGTAATGTACATTTTCCCTGCAACTATTTTTTTCTACACTTTTGTACCTTCGTCATCAGAAACTCAGTCCCACAAGGCTTAGTCCAGAGGAAGATACAGCTGTGAAAAGCCCTACAGCCAAAATGTTAACACTAAGCCTGCTTTATCAGTGTATTCACACCAGTCTACAAGAGAGGCATCAAGATGAATAGTACAACTGATTTAGCCTGGATTGCCACTCTTACCTGAAGGCAGTCTATCTAGTCAGGAAACGTAAAGTCAGCTGAGCTGCTTCAGCTCCACAGAGGACAGGTTCAGGCTGTACTTTGTGCTGGCAGTTTTATATTCTGTACTAACAGCAATCCCTAAAGCACAATGGAAATAAAATCTCAGGATTAAAACAAAGCATGTGTTTAAAATCTTTTCAGGTCATAATGATTAGTATCTTTTAGGTCCCTTCTGGTATTATTGGACTGAAAAAAAGGCTGTAGGATCAACCGCCTTCAGAATTTGAATGTATCACTGTAATCTTCATTTTATAGATTATTTTATTTTATACAATTCATATGAAGCAACCTAAACTCTTCTCTTCTTATCTTCAGCAGAGAGGTAGAAATGTACTATTAAGTGATGACAATCATTACAAATACTTCTCTATTTAAATACTATATACAGGACCTCTCTTTAGACTTTGAAATACTAAAAGTAACAACATCAGCACTCTTTAGGGGAGTTTTCTGGATATTTTGCTGTTAAATAATCAAATGTAGCAATTAATAAAATCAAAATAAGGCACAGCCTTTGCCTGGCTAAGACTAAATTGTTGTAAAGGAAAAAATACACATAGTAACAGCGTAGGGAAGACATCACAATTTTCCATGCTCTCCTGTTTGTTTTGCTGCAATAAAGAAATGCTATTTCTATCATTTGAAAATGTGCAATTATAATTTTCACAATATTTTACTTCCTACCTCTTCCTCCTTTCACTCTCCTCTAAACACTACATACCCTGAAACTCTATTACCTTTGCTTTAGAATCCACAGTGCTGAATTGTTCCAAGCTGAGTATCACTGGTGTTGATTTATTTTGAGTCATTTTCCTGACTATTGACACTAAATCTAAAGCTGGCACTTCAGAATTTGGCTAAGAAGGATTCTGGCAAGGCATCCTAAGTTAGAAAACAAAGTGCTGCCTTCTGAATAAAGGGTGTCATTAAAGATGAATCCCTTCTCTGTCTCTAAATCCTTGAAAAAACACTGAAAATAGAGGAGGAAGACAAGAGTGGGCTCAGTAAGGAAAGCATTTTTTTTGATCCTGTCAGCTGTAAGAGAAGAAAGAAAACAAGAGAAGATTCACTACAATCACATTAGTAAAATCCGTTGTTCTAAGACAACTTCTTTAGAAGTGTGTGTCCTAAATTCTCCCTGCCTCCATCTTCTTTTAGACATTAAAAACCTCTCTTCCTAAGCAAACCAAATTTCAGAGGACTTAAATGGCTTTGTATTTCCAAAGTGAATATGTAATTTCAGTGTAAATTTAGGATGAAAAATACATAAAAAATGCTAACAGTAGAGGAAATTAAGATGATGTCATATAGTGGTAATATAGCAAAGTTGTTTAAAAAGCATTCAGATAAGCTCTAGTCCAGAATCATCCACTTACTTACAATTTTGATTAAGCAAGGGAACTCCTCTAAGATACCATTTTCTCAGAAGAATCATGTGATGGCAATAGGGTTAATTAAATCACAGCTTTAATTATCAGGCCAATAATGTGAAGGTCATCAGTTCTTTCTCAATGTCCCTTGTTTAAGGAATGCTGTCAGTCACATCCACATCTCAGGCTCCAACTGAGATCCCATGGCCACAGCATAAAACAGAAAAAAAAAAAAAAATAACACAACAAACACCAGGAAAGAAATCCCATCTGAACCAAGAACACCACATTCAGAAACTTACAAAATCACAAGTACAGAAAACCCAAAAATGGGAGAGTGTATCAGAAACCGACTTCTGAACGTACACAAATCTCTATCAAAAGTCATTCCTACCCCCATTTTTCATACTGTATCTAGAAAGAATGTTTTCTAAACCTGATTTAAGACAAAACCAGCAAAATTCAACATGGAACAGGAGATAAAACCAAGCCTATTTCTCTAGAACAGAAACTGTGTTCAACTCTCCTAGTTTCTCATTACTATTTTATCTCAAGAACGGTTTAGTGTGGAAAGAATGATGTTACATTAATTATTTGGCAGCCTTTGCTCAGCCCCACTACTACAGACACTCAAAGCTTTCTCCCTACCATAAGCACTGGCTGAGCCTTACACAAACAAACCTTGCAGCCACTGCCCAAACACTGCCAAGCTCTTGCTGCAGCCTCTACTTTCCTTTGGTTACCCTCCCCTTAGACTGAGCATTAGAGAACCCCAAACATTGCCAAACTGAAAAATTTCTCAAGATAACTCCACTGAGGGAAAATTTTCCATCAGGGCAATGGTTGTTGGGTTACTTGTGCCTGGCTCAGCAACGGTTAGGATTAGGGTTAATGACTGTTCTGAAGTGAGCACATTGATCTGCTTTCAGTAAGCTACTGATGTTGGCTGCTACCCACTGCTCTCTGCTAAGAACATTCTCTTTCATGGTACTGACTTATGGCCACCTGACACCCCCCACCTCCAAACCACCTTGTGAAAACCAGCACCAGGGCATCACAATAGCCAGCTTTATTTCAATGTGCGGGCAAAGCTGGAGTGGAGGGGCAGTAACTGGCCTAAAACATGCTCAGCCTGTTCTGCTGGCAGGAACTCCAAATCCCAGCACATTGTTTAGTCCAAATTTTCACAGTAGCACAGTGGTTGTTTACCATGTTCTAGCTTCAGTAAGTGTACTGAAACTCACACTTGTGTTGCTCTTATCCACATCCAACAGCAAGCACATAGTTTGAAAGGAAAGTAACTTAGCACTTAGAATTAACTGTAATCATTTTACAGTGTTAAAGCTTGTTACTCCCCTGATTTCTGGAGTCATGTACTACAGCAGTTTTAACAGCTTTATCTTCCATTCACATAAATAGCTCCCAGAAGAAGAAAGAAAAAAAGACTAGACAATATTACAATATTTAAAACTGCAAAAGAAGTTCATTTAGATGGAAAGACAAATTCTTACCGCATTTATTCTCAACCTCATCACGAAAGACAGTCTTTATTGCAACAGACACATTCATTGCAACACAATTTTCCTTGTATACAGCCTGTATACAGAAGGGGAAAAAGAAGCAAGAAAAGAACTCAAAACATTTGTTACACTTTATCTGGCATACGACTGTATATACACAGACAGCTCTTATTGCTAGAATTAAGATAAGCAAGAAAAAAACAGAACTGCTTTTGTCATAATTTGCTGCTTCAAGGCAAATTTTTAAAAAAATTTTGAAATGTAATGTGTTCTGATCAAGCAATTTTTCCATTTCATTTCCCTGAAATCACACTGTAGACCTCTGCCACAATGATAAATACCTTTTAGGTGTTAGGGTAAGTATCTCAATGGCTATGTGCAAGCAAATGTCAGCCTGTATAACTGGTTTAGCATATGCAACTGTATGCACTCACTAAATAGCTCCTATTTCTGAAAATTTTGCCATTAAGTTGTATTTTGTCTTTTTGTAACATGGTCAGTAATCAAGTCTGCAAGTACTTGCTTCTGCATGTAGGCTGCAACTATCCAATCTTCACCTACATTGCTTTTTGCATTTTCACTCTTAATTTCTAATTTCTTCAGGCTCTGATTTAGTAGACAGTGTCCCAAGGGTGAATTCCCTCAGAACTGTGTTTTCCTTTAAGACACCTGCACTCAACAAGAGGCAGCTGCAGTAATATTGACTGCAAAACATGAGTGGAATGAGAAGTTTAAAAAAATAAATCTTATGTCAGATTCACATTAGCATTGTAACATGAACATTAGTAACTGCCGCTTAGCAAAGAGAAATACATTTAATAGGCAAAAAAGTTTAATCAACTGGAACCATGATCAAATCCTAAGACTATGTTTTCACACGATTAAGTTCATTTGACACTTCAGTGTGATGGCAGCTCATTCAGTTCTAAACATGATTTCCCTTATCCTAGAGTATCATTTCTCTGTGTTTTCTAACCCCAAAAAAATGGATTGGGCTATGATTGTGATAGTATGGAAGATATAACTAGCATTCATAAAAGTCAAGTGAAAATATACGTCCATGTTGCATATATTAACCTAAAAAACAAATGCAGAAGTATACTTCATGGGAAGTCAAATATGGTACAAATTGTCAAAAACAAGAAAACTGAAATCGCAGTTGACATTAATTCTTCAGCTCAGCCCTAAGGCTGTGGATATCGTAGCACATCCAATATACATTACATCAGGTTCTCAGCACCTTGTAAAATTCAGGCCCAACTGGTTGCTTTCAGATGTGATTGTTGAAGAAATATTGAATTTTCCTATTATTGCTAACATTTCTTCAGAACAAGACTTTTTTATTGGTTACATTATTAATCCATTTATTTTGTGGTGGCATAAAGCAATAAACAGATATGACTCTCCCACTTTAAGATCTGACTTTATTTTTTAATGAACATCCATGAAGGCCTTGTACATTCATCTTCAGGTAAAAAGGTAACAGCCTCATTTATATAGCTGGACTCTGTGGCTCTATGGAGCAGTAGCAAGACTTCAACACACAGAAAGTCTACAGCAAAGTTGCAAACACAACAATTCCTCCATAAACTCCCCACATTTACTGTACTAGCCTCTTCTACCTCCCTTTCAATTTTCCTCTTTGGGTGTAACATTATGAATCATTAGGCAGACATCAAGTTTATGGGTAACATTGTTACTATAATTCTTTTATCTAACAACTGACAATTGTTTTCCTAGAGGTTTCTTCCTTCATTTTTGGGGGCTCCTAATCTCTTAACAATGACTCATCCAGGCGATTCTGTTAAAATCATCTACTTTACTCATGCAGGCTTATTGAAGGAACACTAGCTGCCCCTAGCTTCATGGAGTAGCAGCACAATATCACATCAATTGCACATGATCAATTACATACAAAATTTCCAGTACTGTATAATATATAACAAGGGATTACCTTTTCACAACAGCAGACCTTTCTTAGTGGAATTCTACAAAGCATATTTCTTTTTAACCAACAGATTGTAATAGGGCTTTGGAGCCCTTGAGAACTATCAGGTGTGTCACAATTATTTCGGTTTATGGGAAAAGCTACCGTGGAATGCCTTATTTATTTTGTTTAGGGCCTATTGCTACAGCAGAATAGGCATGCCATGTTACGTGTGCTCATGGGAGCCCACAGCTTCAAACTTTCACCTGAGTCTCCAAACAGCTGTAAGAACATTGATAGGAAATGATAGGAATGATAGGAAAAATCATGTTTGTTCTAAATATGATTCAGAATGGAAAGGGACACCTAGGTTCGGAACCTGGGCTGCACAAAGACCAGAGAGTGTATAAAGCCTGACACACAAGGTTCACAAATTCTTTAAAAATGGTGGGGTTTTGGTTTGGGTTTTTTTTAAAGTTGCTTTTTCTGTTTGATCCTTGGTCTTATGTGGCAAAGTTAGGTCACAGTAATTTTAAACATTGTAAGCATGGAAATACAGGCTTTTTTTTCTTCTAAATCATTCATCCAGTAATCAAAGTGGTTTGTGACTTTTCATTAACAATTACAAAAGACATCAAATAGGACTCAGGCAGAGAGCCAGAAAAGCCAACCAAAGAACAGGAGATGCAAGCAAAAAGATTCTGAAAAGGAACACATATGGAATGTTTTACATTCTCATAGTAACCATGTATTCTCTGCTCTGTCACACACACCATTACCAGGACAAATCTGATCCTCACTGACAATACCTTATCCTGCCAAAATCACTGGGCTCATTCCTGGACTTTAGAAGGTAAAAGAAAGGACACATAAAAAGTGATGAGTAAAGAAACATGATAGAACACAGCCTAAAGCTTTTAGGTGCTCCTTAAAACATATCAAGTTTGTAATTTATGGAAAAGAAATTTTTTCATCTAGAAGAGAACCACTAAGATGATAACACAACATCTGAGGTATAGAGGACTGCCAATACCAGGCTCATGAAACAGCTGCCCTTGAGGCTGTAACAACCACCTTAAGGATCAACACAGTGGAATAGAAAGGATGAAGAGAGCATTTGTTCAATCCTTTGCTTTTCCTGGGTGGTGTAAGTCTGGGTGCACTCAATACTTATATGAAATACAGCTGTGCATTTGTTCAGACTTAGAGCAGCTTCATTGATGGGTCAGATTTCATAGTTACCATCTCTGCACAAATTTATCCTGACAAACATTAAAGCACCTTGTGATATTAATTTTCTCTACATTTTCAAGGCATCATATAAACGTCTTTCTTCATGTCATTCCACACAGTAGTACATGCTCCATGCTAAGCCCATAAAAGGCTATACTTTACATCTGAGCCTCCTTCAAAAATTGAAGACACAAGTTTTAGTTAGATCTTCTTATACCAAGATACACTCATAGCGGTACATTTTTTTTTTATGTAGAAGATATTAATCTCATTTTTATATTCACCAATAAAAATGAAATAAGAAACTAAAAATTTTAAGGTCTTTAGATAACTATGTTCCTAACATGACATTCATTTATGAAACTATCATCCTGTAGTTTTAAATAGCTGGGTTTTTTCCTAGCAAATCATGTAATTTCTGAACTCTACAGTTTTTTGTCTTCCATTTTTTTCTTACATGCATAGAGAGAGAAATGCAGATTGACAATTTTAAAAACAAAACAAACAGAGACTTAATTAGATGCTTTATGGAACCATAAAAATCCAGTGACACCCCAGAACCATTTGATGATTCATTACATGGACTGTCACCAAGTTGAACATCTGCATATATATAGCAAGGATCATCGAAAGTAAGAGAAATCCCCTACTCTACATCTGGTATTTATCCTTATGAGAAATGTTAGCTAGTAACATTTCAGATTGTTTTTCTTCTCTGTGGAAGGAAACGTTTCCTTTTGGGAAGAAACTGGGTAGTTTAGTGGAGTGATTTATATGGACATGGCTCAGACTCTGAAAAGAAGCTGCTGAAGAAAGTTGCTCTTTACCTCACTCTTAAATCAAGTCAGGCCACAAAATAGTGTTAGAAGTTTCCAAGGAAAGAAAGAGGGAAAAGAAAATAGGTAAAAAAGAGATACTCCTAATATAACATTCATTCCATTCTTCTCCAGTCCTTCAAAGCATTTGCTGTAATTTGCAGAAGGTGGAAAGTTAAGATCAGAACATGAAAATTTTGGTTGAAAAAATGAATCATCATGCTAGAAATTGGTCAAGTACAAAAAAGCACCCCTCAAAGACATATTTTCTTACAGACTGAGAAACAGTTCAAAACACTTGGTTGAGTTTTGACTTGAGAAGAAAACCTTCTTTGAACTAAACTTTGTTCAGGTTAGGATTTTCACAAAGCATTTACTTTTAAGAGATTGCAATTGACCCACAGTGACCCAGGATATATGCATTAGTGTGATAAAATCAACTACTATTAAATATTTGTTTAATTTAAATGTGATTAGTTGTCTAAGATTCTGATAACAAAGGGTCTCATATTTGGCTTTTACTACCTGTCACCTAGGTGATATGAAAAGAGTTTGTCAGACTAAGCACTTTATATAGACTATAACTGGAAATAGTGGTAAAGCAGATAGGCATTTCTACTTTTTTTATTTTTTTCCCCAGACATAAACCAACTGTTAAGCCTAGTTTACTGAGCAGCTCTCCATATCAGTAAAAGAATGGGAAAAGACTGAAAAGAGCTGCAGAAACAATCTAGGACAGAGGCCTGCATTGCTGAAGGAGAAAGATATAAGCAACAATAAAACATTGTCAAGCTTCAGTACCTTTAGGAGAGATGATGTCGTGGAGAGAGTTTGAAAGTAATCGCAAAACTCAAATAATGGAGCAGGTGAGAAAATAAACATACTATTTAAATGAAAAGGTTTCAAGGCCAAGAAGCTTACTTTGTTCTATATAAGGACAAAACAAATTTTTCAAAAAGTTTCATATCAAGTTAAGCAGATACTCAGCCAAGAAAATCAATCAGTGATTGGTCGTTCATCTGGATCCCAGATTTCTCACATCTTAATGCCTTTTGCTCCTTGACTGGGAGCAAGAATAAAGATCAGGGTCAGTGATACCCCTGATTAGTACCAACATTTATTAAGCTCATAGTGATGAAAAAGGTTCCACCAGAAATTATCTGGTATTTTCTATTTTGAATTCACTTTCTGATAACTTTCACAATGCCAAGGTACCATCATGCTTGTATCTCTGACACATTCAGTTTCACTTCATGTTACCAAAAATATGAGATCATTTGAAAGGACCAGTACTCTGTGTCTTGTACACCACGAAAAGAGGAAATCAGTCGGTAGCTTAAAAAATACAATAGAGAGATAAACTATAGTTCTTTCTTAAAGAAGAAATAAAAGGTCTAAATGCAACATATTTCCCCCACTCCCATACATCTGGCCCCATATTCAAATGCAAAAGACTTTATGACAGATGCCAAGCCCCTCTGCTATCCCCTGACCAGGAGCTATATACGTTACTACTGCTAAACATATAAATTAAAGATATGAAGGCATTCATATTTTCCTTGCATATAGGTTTCCTCATAACCTGTCTTGGTCTTAACTGAATAATTTGTTATTCTTTGGTATTACAGATTTTCTGAAAATCATAAGAGTAAAGAGAAGCTTCCCTATGTGTGAAATACAGCAAACAGTTTAAAAATTACATTCTGCACAAATTTCCTTTTTGAAAATAAGGTCTGGTTTTCCAACTCTCTGCTATACATATCAGTGAATGCTATGAAGAACATAACACTATTTTCCATCACTGATCAATGTAGAGACACTCACAAGCAATAAAACTTGGTTGACAGTAGCAGTCAGATATGGCCAATGTCAATGGAGTTTCACCAGGATACACCTGACAAAGCATGTTTATTTTGCAAACAGTATTGCAAAGCAGAAATTGAAATGCAGCTGCACAAAACCAGTGCATTTACTACCTAAAAAAATATGTCCAAGTAGACAAATATTTTAGTTAATGGACTAACATTAATTGAAGAATAAATTAGTCATGATACATTTCTAATCAACCTGCATGCATAAAACATTGGCAATATTTTGAGTAATCAAAACAACCATTTCTGTTTAACAGCTTACTTCTTCCAATTAAAAGTCTACCATGAAAATGGAAGAGAGCAAGAAAATATTTTTCTTATGTACAGTAATATTTAATTCTCTGCTAGGCCCTCCATCTTTTACAGATCTGCACAGCCACACAATCTCTTGAAAAATTTGCAGCATTTTTTTGTTTCAGAATCATATTCCTGAAGCCAATGCAAATACAGCAGTTTGGTTGGTTTGTTTGCTTGCTTTTAAGGACAGCACATAAAAAAAATACTACATTTTTAAACTGGTACTACAACCTCAGCCTGTCTACCATAATTAGGCAAAAGAAGAAATGTTATCACTTAAGACTCATCTCTTACTATATGAGTAATTTCTAAGAATTTGAGAACATTTTTAACAGCAACCACATGAATAGTGCAATTATTAAGCCATATTGGGAATAATATGGGCACATGAGATACCCATTTAGGGACATGGCTCTCAAGTTTAATGTTAATTTTAATATTTTAAAGAATATTAATTTGCATTTTTAATACTCCGTTCTCACAATTTTAGTCTTATTTTCACTAAAAAGGAAGTCACTTACCTCTTTGGATGTTCTCTCCCTTTCTGAAGTTGATATTACCACGGCCTTAAGGCACCAGCGTTCAGCTGATTTGGATAAAGACCACTCAGGTATGCCTTTGCATGCTGTAAATTAACCTCTCACCACAACGCAGACACAGATATGAAATAATTAAAATGAACGTGCTCCCTACAGAATTTGCCTCCAAGCTTTTCTCTCCCTAGGGAGTATTTTGATCAATCCTCCTCCTAATTGCAACTCGACTACTACCCTTGCAATTCTCACACAAAGGTTGAACATAATGTAACTTTACACCTGCCGCAGGCAATCCTGTGCATCCAACAGCTAACTTGTTCAGTCATCCAGAAATATTTCAGCTTTCTTCAGTCTTATCTAGACCTCAGCCCCCTTTGCCATACCAGAGTCACATGTGCTTTCGTTACGTGAGCTGGCCCAGAGCACAGGGCGGCATTTCTGAACCTGTACAATATTCAGTCAGCCAAAGAATATGGGGGGCAAATAACATGCAGCATATGAGTTTTTGTAGATAGTGTTCAATATCAGGACTTGCCTTCATAATTTATTAATGCTAAAATTTGTGGGAAGGAGAAGGGTGTTTCCTCTGTTGACCTTGTCTCTGCTCATAACAAACCTGAAAGCCATTGCCATGAGCACTTTTGGTGGGATTCTTCACATACAAACGTGATAACACAAATTATGAATGTAGACATCTCTGAGGAGAAATGTATCATTTTCCTACTGGCCATAAACACAACTCTATCTATATTATAACACACTTCTACAGGCTTTGTACCTCCAAACAAGACTTACTTGTCATTATTAAATATATCTATGCCAATATATCCTGGGTTATGTATACTTCCACAAAACCTTTACGCACACAAGTCCAAAGTTTTACAGGTATATCTCTACAGCTTGCTTTCATCCCAGAAGGGGATTTTATAGATGACAGTTAACCTGCTTGAAAGAAGAAATTTTCTGTAGCGAGTGTCACCAATTTGTTCTTACAAGGCTTTGATCACTATTCTTGATAATAAAAGCAAAGATGCAAATCTTCCAATTGCCAGACCTCCATTTTCAGACTATTCAGTCTTTTTTGCTCTAGTTAACTTTTTTTTTTTTTTTTTGCTCTAGTTAACAAATTGCTCTAGTTAACAAATGAACAAGCAATTGGCAGCAGGTTTCAAGACTAATTAATCTAGTAGTTCTGCAGGAGCAGCAATGGGACATCTCTCACTTTATCCTTTGCTCTAGTCTCAGAAAATTAAGAAACAAAAAAATTACCTCCAATTGCTCTGAGAAATTCATTCACTTTTTGTGCAGCTTTTATCTTACACCGACAATGCAACTAAACTTTCTGAACTGAAATGTTGATGATCTAGTTCCAAAGCAAGTAAGTGCCAGAATTTGAAATTGGTCTAAGCTGTACCTGTAACACACTCTAAATATAATTTAATTGCCTATTTATTTTTTCCCTTTATTGAGCAAACTGCCATTTGCTCAATGTATGCCCCATTTTCCAGAATTACTAAAGATGATTTTCCATCTGCTGTAGTGGTCCTCTGAGACAGGGGAGGTAAGTGAGTGTGCATAAACACCTGTCTGACTGAAGAAGGAATTCCTCTCTTGCTATGGAAAACCCGTAAATGCACCACCAGAGAGAAAGCCCAGAAGCCAGGGCTTTTGCAGGCTCTTAGCAGTAAACTCAGTCACCTTCAATCCCTACAGCACCAGCCTAGTTTCTTACAATTCTCTACATAATCAATTACTGGCAATAAGAAATACTGGAGAAACACAGGGTGACATTTGAAGAACATTTTAAGTTACAACACCATGAATTAATTTCCTGACAAGATTCACAAAAGCAGTTTTAAAGAGAAATTATCCACTAGGACTAAAGAAGAAAGAAGCATGGTTGGTTTTCTTAGCTTTTTTTATTTTTTTTTTCTTGTGAAAGTTTCCTCTTTGATGAATCCTAGGTTAAAATCAATTTATTGCAGAAATGGATCAACAGCAGTAATTATGGGGCATGCTGATCTGACTAACATGTTATTAACCCACAGATTTATTAGTCTGATTTGGGGGCCTATTTCCTCAGTGTGGACAGTTTAATTACCAGTGAAGGACCCCCCCGACGCTTGATTTTCTTTTTAAAGCAATGCTGCCCTCGTCTGGGAGTACAACCTGGAATCTACTACTGCCTACAGCACTTACTCTATCCTACCTTAAAATGTATTAATTGCATTGTTTTTAATTCCAAGTTTTATTGAAATAATATTCTTCCAAAGGATAATATCAGAAGCAAGTAAAAAAGTAGAGAAAGTAATTACATTTGAGAAAATCTATAGAATTTCAAGGTATAAACAATGCAAAACCATAAATCTTTGTTGATTTTTTTTGTGATCTGTATTAACATAATACACCAAATTTAATCCATGCATCATTCAAGTCATTAATGATATACAGAGCTGAGTACAATTTTGCTGTGCAGCCAAAATGAAATAAAATCTTTTTTTTTTTTCGCTTCAGTGTATGAGCACGACTCACGAATAGCTGGCATGAATGTTTAATAATGCTACTAAATCCATTACGGGGCAGAGTGGGGCCATCAGAGAGCCAGTCATACCCATACTGTTCCTTTGAGCAAGGTCTGTGTCTTTCTCTTGCTACACCTCTTCAAAGAAGTAGAATCACTGTATGCATTAAGTTGCAAGACAGTAAGAACTCACCCATGCACTACCTGAATTAAGTAATTTATGAGCTGAACAAACAAGCAGCTACCTGCAGTGGGCACATTGAAGGACTGGATTAATTGCTGCAGGGGTATATATTGCATGAAGGGCAGTACAGAAAATAAGGAACAAGAGGTACAAAACCATAGGTCTCTCTTGTGAAGTGCATGATATGCTTGTCTCACTTGCATGATAGATCAAACTTGTTATTGCCATGGTCCAGACTATCCCAAATAGCTGCAGATTAGCAAAATATTCCTTTGCATTGATACCTCAGGTAAATACACAGATTTTGAGGCCATCCTTCAGATACCTTTTTTTAACACATGTCTACTTTTGACGTAGAGGCAATATCTCCCTTCTGATACAGTAAGCCCTGACAGTTAGTTAGCCTGAGTAAAGTCTGTCCAAATTTGTAAGAATACCCATGGATAAATCTACCTTTTTTTTTTTGTATAAAACAAGACAGCAGAATACTGCATATTGAATATTTTGTACTGTGACTAAACCATTGTTAGAACAGATTTCTTTTGGGTCTCATGAAAACCTAGCTTTTCATTGCAGTAGAGTTCATTTATTGTTATAGTCTAAAATCTACATAAAGTGTATGGCTTTTTTACTAATACTATGATAAATATTTGGTACTGCATTATAAAATAGCAAACAAATGATAATTTTACCGTCTGCTCTGTGCTGCTATAATTACTTCCCTTAGGAGTACAACCTACCCTTTTGTCACTTTGATAGCACTGTTCTTCTGAAACAGAGGCAGCAGAACAGTTAAATGAGATGGATGCATATGTAAAAAGCTTTTAATCACAGTCATGAACATACCTAAAGCAGCAGTGTGATTCTTCTACTGAATAAAGCGTCTGTGGCTTCAAATCAGACATACTTTTAAATTTTCTAAACTACTGAGTAAGAAATTCTGAGTTCTGGCTCTGTTTTAGACCCCCTAAAAAAAAAAAAAACAACAAACAAACAAAAAAACCCAAACCGAATAAGAATCGCAAGCATCAAAGAACTAGCACCAATGCAGTAACAGAGCTGGGAAAAGCAGTCATCCATTACATGCAGAGTATATTTACTCCTTACCATTATCACTGTGGGGTCAAAATTACTGCAGAACATGGATAAAATGTAATAGAATCAATGTCTTTTTCACTTCTTGCCATTCCTCTTTTTCCACAGTCTTATCCAATTCCTTGTAATATGACCATTAATACCTATCTTTAATACTTAACTTTGCTTTGAAGGGGGATATGGGGAGAGCGGGAACACCTTTCAGGAGCATTAGATATCACTTGATGGAAGTCTGGTAGCAGAAGATTACACTTTGCTAGCAAAGTAATTATTCGCATCTCACCCTCTCCCCCCCCCTTTATACTGGAGATAACAAAAAAAAAATACAAACACTAATGCAGGACCACAGGAATAAAGAGAATATCGTCAAACCAAATCCACTTTATATTCACTGAGTGCCAACCTCCATAATTTAATCTCAATAATTTTCTTTAATCACAGGGTCATTTTCTAAACAAGATGTAAGAACCAAAAAAGTATTGCCCATATTTAGCATCATTATGAAGTATCTGGGAAATAGAAAGATCCATTTGCAGGGATCTTATTAAAGGTATCTCTAGAGATAAGCTATAGTTTTCCCTGTAAGAAAGATTTGACTTCTTACAGTATTTGAATTCTGTAAGTTATATAATTTTTGTATGTAACCACGGATTTCAAATTATACAAAGAGCAAAGGCTTGAAAACACAATCTAATTAATAAATTAGGCAGCTTAACATCATATGGTAGGATCTCAGAAACAGTATGTGTTCATCTAATTAGGAACTGCAATGTTACACATTCACAAGACCAAAATTTGCCATTTCCCAGCTTCTGAATCCTTAACTGAGCAAACTTAACATTATTTTAAAGTCAGTCATACTGTTAACATATTAATGAGCAAAAACCTGATTTAAGAAGTATTTCACCCTTTCACTGAAAATCTGGCTCATTGACTTCTTGTTTTAATACGATATAATCACTGCTTAGAGGTGGGTCTAATAGATGAGAGATTGATTTGTTTAAAGTCCATTGCAATACTGCCATTCATCTCTGTGGACAGAATTTCATCTTGAGTATGACAAATATTTTGAACAATTGTTAATGAATCAAAACTACTCTGAATAGACTGAGTACTATAATTAAATATAATTAAGTCAACTAAATTGATTTAAATCAATAAATTAAATATAATTAAATCAACTCATCACCATGAAAGCCAAAAATATCAGCACTTGGCATCTCAGAATACTGATGTTTTATAACCTTTTGGGGTGAGGTCAGAGGGGGACAGCCTTTAGCATTCTGGTTGCTACTCTAGTTCAGCTTCCCAGAAGACAAGCATTTATAGCTAATTACCAACCTCAACCATATTTGCATATCAGTTTTCTTAAAACATCCTTTCAAACACTTCTTACAAGATGAAATTCACCTTTTATTTTCAGCTTGAACTGAATATTATCAACCATGATGTGCACTTATAAGATACATATTTTTATGACAATGATTTGGACATGTCTGATTTTACAGGTCACTGAATTAGAAGTGTGATGAAAGGATCTGACTGAACCACTGCTAATCAAAAAAAGGTATTGGTTGATGTGAATCAGCAGGTAAGGACATTCTCCGTTATCTGTCACATCCATTGTCCCAAAGTGAGTGAACCATCATCTTGCATTCCCTCTCCCCAGAGACATTCTGTTACATCCATGAATGCACAAGATCATGCATACAGAGGCTCAAATACATTTAAACAGAGTCCTTAAGATTTCTAATCTTTAAATGGATCTTCTAATATTTTTCCTCCACTAAATAGTGGAACACACCTTTGATGTTACTTCACAGAACTTCTCACTGAATACAGCACTGCCTTTTTAGAACAACAAAACTTCTCTACAGTTTTTTCCAACAGCCTAAACTGAAATAACGTGTGCTTAAAGAATAGCTTTCAACACGTAAAAACATAATAAGCAATTTAGTAGTCTAAAGATGCTTCCTCTATAAAATCAATTTATCATAGTTCAGAATTTGTGGGAAAATCCATTTTTCCCACTGTGCCACCACAATGAGATGGAACGTGCCAGGTTTCCTTTTGAAAAGTTAGGATTTCATTTAAAAAAAATCCAGAATCGATAATGGTAAAGTTATGAAAAATTTTAGATGCTAAATATCTATGTAGATTTTTAATGTGTCTCAATGTAGATTTTTTAAAGTAAAAAGTTGATCATGAAATGCTCCTCATCAGAATCAGAAAGTTTCCTGCAGAAAAGCCATAAAATACAAGGTTAAACTTCTGCTAAGTAATGTGAATCTGCAACTGTGGGATTCTGCATTTACATATGCTACCACTGTAAAAAAACATTTGGTGAGCAAGATTCAGAACTACATTATTACATTAACATACCAGAGGATAAAGGAGGCAGTGGTGTAAATTTCAAGATCTTTTGGCTTTTCCCCATGCACCAGGACAAATTAGATTCCAAAATGGAGATTGAAATGTTTGAAGTATCCCAAACTACACAGTTTCAAACTTTTCTCCTAGAAATTATCTTGATATTTGTGGAGCAACTCACAGACCATATTAATCTGAGGCCAAAACAGCCTTCTGGTCCCATCCATGTAACCATTGTGATAATTAACAGTAATGAAGAGAGGAAAGAGATTTCACATTCATCTCTTGATAATTTGCTTATAACTATCTTGTTTATAGAAGCAGAAGCAGTTAGCTGATTTAGAACTAGCAGATGCAGCAAATATATATATATTTAAAACAGAAAAACAAAGTATGGAAAAAAAGTTGTGACATTTAATATCTTACATTTTAAAAGCACTTCATTGATATGTAAGAGGAAATACAGATAGGAAAAGAACATACCCAATTCACATTGCGATTTTAGATACCAGCCTTACAAATAACATCCTGCAGTATTTCAGGTGAAGGCGATCAAGGAAAACACTCAGAATGATCTTGTAGCCATGATTTTTTTATATTTTTATGCGGTACATAAACCGAAATTATTTTTAAAAGTCAACACATGAGAAGCAGGGAAGGATCTCCATCTGTCAGGCTCTAACCCTAATCTAGCCCTAATCATTCTCTTCTTTGAAAGAAAGAAGTCTTGATAAAACAACATGTAAATCAAAGTTGTCAGACAGTCAGTGGTAGCACCAATCATATGAAAACTTGGCAGTTTCAGCCTCTGTTGTTTTGTTCAGCCCTTTATACTGCTGTTACTTGGTTCCCCCATGGATAACACTCTCTTGGGTTGCTGAAACTCCACATGTATCATATCCAGTTGCAAAAAGTCACCAACACGTCCTAATCTAACTAGTGTGCTCAGGTTCAGCTAAGTAGGTCCTGTCAGCCCACGCTGTAGCATATGATCTGGTTGGGGTTTCTCCTGTTGTAACAAGTGACCATACAACCAAGAATCTGACACCGTGTTTTCTAAGAAGCAGCATTTCAGCTGACAGCACCACACACTAGAGCAGACCCTGGACACCCTGTATTTTGGTGGGGCAGGTCCTAAGGATCAAATGGATCTATTATGGGCACTTACCACATTTACTATTCAGTGCAGAATGTATGGGTCAAATTACATGTTTAGGGGTGGCACTCCAACATGCTATTTCTGGACTGTGGAAATAACCACCATATGAAGGACCATATTTTATAGGATGCACAAACATCTCAGTTTTAGACAGATGCCTCTTTACCTTTCCTTACACGTGTTAACATGTTAGAATATTCTTTGTCAGATGTTGAATCATGCTAAATATAAGTTTTACCCTTTGCTTAATGGCATCATTTACCTCCTTTCTGAGAATCTGGCCTGTCCTACAGTATTTCAATGCTTCCATTTAATTTGCCTTTTTTTCTCTACACTTCCTCTACAGCAGTTCCTGTTATTCTATGATAGCATGTCTTTCAGAATTTTTTTTGGGGGGGGGTATATTTTCAGCCCTAGAATATATAGTTTCATTTCCTGACGCAATCCCATCTAGCTCACAGACATATTCAGTAAGCATGCTCCCCTGCTGCTCAAGCTTAGACACACCACTAGTCTATATTCAATATGACTGGGTCATAAATCCTTTATTGTAACTTTAGTTACAGTGTATTGGTTTCTGCATGACTGGGCAGATATACAAGCATATAAGTATCATTGGTGTTCAAGGTGTTAATTTAGTCACCAGAGAGAAATGTCTGTGGAAAACTTCTCACAATTACTTTCTTCTGCTGCACAAAATATATTTTGCTTCTCCTCAGGTATTTTCCATTCTTGCTTTCAGGCTTCAGCACACTTCTCTCACTTCTCACAATTATCTGTTCAAAAACTGGACATGGATTAAAACAGGGTTTTCTTTCATAATTTGTGAAATTACTTACAAGCTTCTTTTGATTAAATTATAAGCTCCTGCTTAGGTTCAAGGATAATACTATGCTATTTTTTATTCCAGCCTCATCTCACTCCGCAGCAGGAAAATTCTCACTGATTTTTCTACATCCCACCAGGATGTTCTGACAGTCTTTTCTTACCATGGTGCTCCACTATAATATGGTTTCAATTAGGTGTTCCATCAGCCTCAAAAATTGTGTACTTGAGTAAGTCTCAGATCTTTCAAAACATTTCCAAAGTTTATCTAGCTTGTTTTTCTTTGAAATCCCTCTCAGAGAATTATTTCCACAAAGCACCGCTTTATTCCCTTTTCTTTACCACAGTTTGATAAGTGAATTGCATGTCATTCCACTACTAAATAAATAAATTTCCTTAACTTCACTAACTTAAGAAATTACTTTTATCCTTAATCTCTCTCCAATTATCTGCAATGATTCTTAAGATACTCCAAAGTTTGCTATTCCATTCTCTTTCACACCATTCTATATCTACTCTCAACCCTGATAATGGTTAAAGAGAACAACACCAAAGATGAGTCTTTATCTACAGGGAAGCTAATATTCAGAAAGCAAATCAGAGAAGAAATTTATGTCTCTAGCCCCACACCTGCTAGTGTGTCAATCCAGAATGTTCCCCGCCAGTCAATACATACATAAATACCACTTTCAAATAAGCTTCCTTCAAAGAAAAGTCAACTAGCCAGGACAGCTAAAATATCTAGTACATCTTTCTGGCCCTGTTCCAACGCCACTCACCAGCACTGCTTATGCAGCATGAAGGAATGAGCATGTCTGATTTGCCTTTGAGCAGATCTTAACCAGCTGAGTAGAGGCTTTCTGCTGGCACAAACTCCCCCACCGCTCTTTGCTGGGGCCCCTGCAACTGCCACCATCACACCTTCTGCAATTATACAATTCCATTTTCTTACTGAAGCTCAACAACCAACTCCTTGAACGATACACAACGCACATTTCCTGTATTTCTTTTTAAGACTACTGCCTCCAAGTTGCTTGCAGGAAAAAGCAGGAATGTGGAGGTTTTGCTGACTTTTCACTCTAAGAGGGGATGTTGAGCAGTAGGTCCATTTTACGCAATGCTTTTCAACAGATGGTTGCAGCTTTTCAGCACAGAGCTGCACTTCAAATGTAGGTCAACAGAAGGTAAGACTGCATATGAGGATAACTGCTAAGAAATGAAAGCAGACTAGGTATTACTCATTGGGATTTCTGAATTCTAGGTAACTAAATATGAGGTGAAATTATAGAAAATAATGAAAAGAACATTAGAAGGTCGTGGACTTTCAGCAATAGAATTGCTTATACAGGAAAGTTACACCATTAAAATATCTATTCTATTAAAATGCATAGCTAGCTACTTTTTAAAATCCTTTTTAATAGTCTATTGTTGTTCAAACACCTTTTTTGCTGATTTCACAGAGCTTAGTTCATCCTATTGATCAGCAGCATAGAAAAGAGGCTATCTGCTCAAGGAAATATGAAGAGACTGTCCCTTTCCCTAGGAAAAACCACAAAATGAGAAGGATTCTCATCAGCTTTCACCTACAAACAAGTGATAGAAATTACCCTGCATATTCTACTTCTATTTAATTATTTAAGCTAAGAAACCTAGTTACTAAGCACAGAATCATTATAAACAGTGTTAAAAGCCAGATACTTAAAGGGACAGCATTTGCTGTATCTCTACAACAGCAAAATGACTCTGACATTTTTCTGGACACCCACACATTTTACTGCTACACTGGACTTCAGCCTCACCGATTAACTCCAAATATCACTAAGCATCAGATTTCTATGCATTATAAGGAGACAACAGTATCTTTTTCCCCAAAGTGTTTTGTTTTTCCAGTTGAATGCTATAATCTGAGCATGTACAACCTCTGCAGCAGTAGAAAGTCAAAAAAACCCCATGGAATTCCTACCTCTGAGCGACACAGAGAAATACATTTTACTGGTTTCAGTATATTCTATTGCGTGTAAGTTCTCTTCCTTGTTACACTGCACTCACCCATACTGATGTGCTCAGTATAAGGTGTAACATGACTAAGCCAGAACCATAAAAAAATAGCATTGACAGAGCTCTAAAGGGGTCATCTAATCCACATCCTTGACCTAAACCAGGATCAAGAATACCTGAACCATTCTGAGTTGCATGTCTAACCTCTCATATTCTCTGAGGGTCCAGAGCTTCTCCAGGCAGTCTGTCCCTTTGCTTCACAGCTTACAACCGGAAAGCTCATCCTGTTTAACATAAATTCTCCTCACTGCAAGTGTAAGTCACAATGAGGAAAAACCGAATGGGATGTTAAATGGTAGATATATTGGAAGAAGCTCTAAGTATGAATACTTAGCTGAGAATTTGCCTCTTAACTCAATAGGAAACTTTTACTTTATGTCATTTAAACAGTCCTAGGGCCCATAGTTGCCGCATACAAGTCATATATTCAACATGCTTCACTCCTATTGCAGATCAGTGGACTTCTTGTATACTTGCCAGCCTCCACTTGCCTGACTAAAAATAAAATAAAATTTAAAAGAGAATTATGAGGTTAATTAATTTCTAAGCATCTACTAAAGAAATAACTAGAATTGTTCAATAGTGAAACAGTAATATAAGTTTATGGTCCAGATAGACCTTCCTCTGAACTCAGCTATGAGCTTTGATGCATTGTTCACACTGAAAATAGGCCACAAAAATAATGTTCTTAATTTAGACATTTTTACTGGAGCAGCTCAGATTCTGAGTGCTCCCGGACAGATGCAGGGAGAGATATCCTACCTCAGTGCTCCTGGAAAGCAGGCTGTTGTCAACTGGAAGGTTCTTCCATGTGGGAAGGAACAAACAATTACATCCAGAAGGTGTTTGTTGCTTCCCTTCAGGAATAAATAATATAAGTCATTATGAACAGTGAAAACTGGCAGTTCAAAAATAACTTCATAAGGTACAGAATTTTAGTAAAAAAAGAAATTTATATACAGTCAGAATTTGTATTTTGCCTCAAAAAAATGTAGTTAACGTTAATTCTGGCAGTTTTATTAAATGCTTTATACTAAATTCAGTGAAATTTTGCAGGTATCGGACATTTGTGTACATAGTTGTTGTATACAGTTGTTGGCAGTATTTTTTGATCTTTTTAAAGCAGGATTAGATTTACCACTATTTCTTGTATGAGCTGTAAGGCAACTAGGCTTACAGGGTAGAAACATAAAACGACCTACAAGTTTGTATCTACTAGCTTTAATCCACACAAAGCCAAAAATCAATTTTTAACTAGTGAAGTAGCTTGAGTATCATGTTCTTATACTATGCTTGTGATCCTGTGGAATTTGATAGCAAAGCTACCACTGACTTCAAAGTAAATAAGGTTGAACTTGGCATCCTCAGGCCCTTTCTCTAAGGCTGGCTTGCAATGAGACAAAACCAGAATGTGTTTTTTAGTCATGTTTACTCAACTGAATGGGCGTGATATGATTTGAAAAGTGCTGTTTAAGAGCGGGCTAGAAAATATAAAAACACGTTAGCTGACCAAGCTAAAGAGAAGACTACTTAGTCATAGGGGGTTAATTCAATTGAGCTCACAGGACTGGAGGACAGACTCCTGTTTGCTTATGAAGACAAACCTTAACTGTTTAACAGTGGCATGTCATGTTAATTCACTGGAAGAGAAATTGACAGAAAAACAGCACAGAAAGCTATGACTTATACACTGTACCCAGAAAACTATTCTAGTCTGCTATAAAGCCGTATTTTTTTAATCAGCATTTCACAGTGCACAGCAAAATGCAAGCTGTGATGAATAAGGGAGTCTATGGACTATTTAGAATTTTGGTTCAAGACTGAATTTCCTGCACTTTTAAAACTACAAATCTTACTTCACTTAGAGTTAGTGGACTGCCTTTACATCTCCATTTTGGATCACAAATTTAAAGAGTAGCAATATGACAAAAAGTAACATAACAAGACACAAATAAGAATTAATTTAGTAGAAGTAGTAGTAGTAATACACCTCAGCAGGTAACTAAGACTCAATGTTCTACTTACAGTTAAACACCCATCAATTTTAGCAGGAAAGGCTACGTGACTTGGAGGAGAAACCACATGTAAGAAAAAAGTCTTCTAGGGAATAAATATTTTAGGCAATTCAGACCAAATAAAAATAATAAATAGTGAAGAAGCAAAGCATATGCAGGTTTCTACTGTTTGTCTGAATCTGTATGTGCTCTCTTACCAGCTATACTTGTTTAGAATATCTTTTTGCTAAAAGACAGAAATACCTATCTTCAATTTTCTCTAGTCCACTAAGAAGTACACAAAACAGTAAGCAAAAGCTCTGGAAAACAGCATGCTTCAGTAACTAAGGCACTGTAAGGAAAATATCAGCACTGGTCCTAGAAGCCTGAGCAATTAGATATGACACTCCATTTCCCTGCTGATGCAGGAGGCAGAGTACACAGAGAGTGAGCGGCAGCAGTCAAAAATGAGATAATGCTGGAACATACCTAAACCACAGTACTAAGCCCACATAACTACGGATGCTAAATGCAAGAGTTTGGTGAGAATTTTGTCTATTTGTTCATCCAGTATGGAGACCTGGATATAATGCAAATAAACCTTTATCAGAGGGAAAAACAAACAAACAAACAAGCAAGCTTAAACTGCTAACATTCACCTACAGATGCTTTCCAATCTCAAATAAAAGTAATTGTATCAAGTAGCTGAAAACCTTTTAGAAAAGACAGTCTGGCTCTTGAAGTGAAGGGACACAGCTCCTTCTCTAGAGTCAACAAGGACTGTGGTCAAGGCACAGACTTGAGCCACCTAAGGTTTTATCCCCAGCTTTGCTACAGACATCTGTGTACTGATGCCAAGACAATTATCTAATCTATCCACTTCTATTTATAATTCAAGCTATTAAATAGAGTCAGCTATGGGGAAGTTTCAAATCTCTGTTACAACAACAAACTTGCAGTAGTTGAACAGTTAGTGTGAGATGGATGTGGGCTGGGGTTCAGAAGGTACATTTAAAAAAAAAACCAAAAGGAAAATTTAACTCTCACTAAGAAAACTTCTATTATTCTCCTGCAGTCAAAACAGTGAATGGCAGAACTACTTAAATTACATTTATGTAAAAAAAGATTTTTGTTCATCCTGCCTTGGTTCAAAGTTACACAAATCTAAAAAATCATTTTTATGTGGGCTTTTGTATAAGGACACATTTAATTTTGTTTTTTTCAGAATGACAAGGAAATGCAGCAGTTACTCTGGTTATAGCAATACCTAAAAGGAGTCAGTTTATTACATTAACTGTTCTAATATTGAATCAACAGATCCTACAAGACATACCATAGGATGACTTCTCTGTCATTATACATCTAAACTACAAATGCGCCAACTCATATACAACAACTACAATAGTGTCCACCTTTATTTGTGATAAGCATGCACTGTTTGATAGCACAGAAATATTTTTGGCTCATCACTACTCACTGCAAGGAAGACACACAGTCTTCCAGATGTCACCTCTTCCTTATAATCCATTGGTCACAACTGATGATGCTTCAAGAGAAACAGCTACAGAAACTTGACTTCTCAGAGTATCATATAGGGATTGCTATTAAATGATACAGATAAAGTACCTCTTATTTTCGTACTCAAATGATGAGAATAAAACACAGAGGTGAGAAACTGATTCTTGTGCCAGGAGAGAGAAGAGGCAATTCAGAAGTCAGTGATATGCCATACACACCCGCTGCTAGAGACTCGTTTTCCTCAGAGCCCTCGCTATACAAACAGACCTGTAAGCTTAACAGTGTTCTACAGTATATAATTATCACACTTCTTGGCATTATTTATAATGGCAGATTAAGACAACAGGGGAGATGCAAAGCTATGAAAACGTGTACCAACACCAGTGAGAATAATGATATTATCTCAAGCTTTAATGTGACAATTCTATTGTAGCATTCTTTAAACAAATGCTAGTAACATTTTGCAGTTCAGTCTATACTGCATTACATTTTTCCAAAAGCATATGGTACTCTTACGGTATCAAGTCACTGTCCTTAAGCTTTAAGTCTGAGTTTCTAAGTTACGTGCTTAGAGGTTCAGTTCCTCCTTAGGATCTAGGTCTTTCCAGTGATAGTAAAAACAAGGAAATAATTCTTTCTTTTATGAACTTTTAAATATATTTGAACTGAAGTAGTTATGACTGCTTATGTTATACAGGCTTGTACACCATGCAATTCATCAGCACGAAAGCTATTTCATTTCCACAGCTTGAAATATTGCTAACTCCACCATCTTCTCTTCTACTGCTGGCTAAATAACCTTCAGTACTGTATCTGTAAAAGATACAGTAGTACTGTACTGGATGAGGAAAACTTAAGAGATGTTCCCTTCAAAATTAGCTGAAGATGCACGAAGTAAACAACAATTTTTAAAAATCTATAAATAGACATCAAGCTAATAGTTATTACATTCAATAATTTAGCATGATATGCATGACAGCTCTGACCTCCAAAATAATTTAGCGCCTTGAGCTAAGATTAAATGCAGAACATTAATTTTTCCCTCTGGTTGTCAAGCCAACCAAAAGGCCCGTCAAATCCATTTAAATAAAGCCTGCATCGTGTAATAATATTAAAGGGGATAAAATATTAATATGGGTCTGTGATAGAACATTGGAGAAAATAGCTGCAGTAAGGCAGCTTTAATTTACTACAGCAACAATCTGTCTTTATGCTGAAAGCAGGATTTAAAGGTCCAAAGGAATACATATTTGAGTTTATATGATATGCTCATTTATAAAATGTTACTGATTTTCAATTGCTGAGAATATTTAGCAGTATTTTGTAGGAAAAAGATAATGAAGGTTCTAAATTTAATCCTACTGATGTAGAAAAATATAAAATAGTGGACCAAAATTCCCCTCACGTAAGCAGATGTTATTTCAGTGATAGCAGTATGACTGTATCCATTTATTGCCAATAATGAATTTTCTTCCTTCAGCTGGAGGATGATAAAAGGTCATGCAAACTTCAATATTTCATAATATAAAAAAGGATTGAAAGAGTAGGTAGACTCCCAGACCAAAGACAAACAACTTTAAATATTTAGGCTACATGTGCTTTATCAGAACAGGAGGTTGTGTGTTGTCAGTACAGAACTACTATGAGAAAGAAAAGAATAGTCAGATGGAACAAATTAAAATGAGTCTTTGCAGTTTCCTGCAAAAAAAAATAAAATTGAAACCTGCAGATTTAGACATGTTTAATTTGCATGATAAATGGCATTAGTCATATTTACAGACAATGTCACATAGATACAGTACATATTGAATGTTGCATTCTTTAACTCCACTGCAGTTAACCTTTCTTATTTTCTAACTTTCCAGATAATTTACTTCTCTGCATAAAGTTGAGATCCTAACAAGAATGCAAACTTAAAAATTTATCCCATGTTAGTGAAATTCAGACACAAACCTGCACATTGCAAGTTTGCAGAATTGTTGCTAATAACTCAAAACCCAAATGAAGGCCTGAGTTCCTATTTAAGAACAAATTTCTTTTTATTAGCAGTAAATATTTTTATTACAGTGTTGTTCATATGATGGTGTGCCTCTGTATAATGCAAAATCTTGTTTCCCAGAAGAACTGAGAGATTAAATAGTAAAGTCCTGATCTTAATGCACTTAATTGCAAATGAGGTGTTGCCTTCAGGTCAGTGTAATCATGCACAATCACAACACAGTCACAAAATTATGACAAAAATGTGAAACTCACAGCAATGGAACACCTACCAAAAAAACCAAAACAAACAAGATGGCAAATTAAAAAATAACTATACAGAGAGTACTTCACATAAAACATGGATAGGCTCTGCATTAGCAATAAAGAAAGCAGCACAGAGCAGGAGATGGAAAGAGGCAAGGGAAAAGATTGAGATTTACCAATGCAGAGTGAGCACAGGAGGGTGCCTGGGTGAGCTTAGAACCATATTTGTGACATAGCTCCAAGTTATCTCCCAAACATGATGAAGTTTCTTGCATAAAGCCTGTTCATCAAGGCTAGTTGAGTTGGTTAGTTATGTTTAACTGAAAATTAATAACTAAGACTAAAACATTGGGCTATCTAGTATTCCTTAATCAAGCTCAATTCAATCAAGCTCATTTAGTCTTAACATTATAGGATCTGAACTGATAGATAAGACAGCTCAGGATAAGCTGAATAATTGACAAATTCTTAGTAGGGGCATGCCTAAGTGGCTGTTGTAGACCATTCCTGATGACTATTTCGCGAGAGTTCTCATAACCTTTTTATTTTTTAGTGCTCATCCATACTGCTCAGGACATGTGGCACTCCTATGCTATATCCGTGCCACAAAGCCCTCAACAAATCCTCTCTCATACACATGAAGAATGTAAGATGAGTGTCCCATTACAAGCACAACATGAGCTTGCTTCTCATCAACTTTCATTGCTAATACTTTTCCTGCAATGTCAGTATGGCAGGTAACTGTGGATAACGTGCTCCAGAGATGTTTAATCATAACTTATCTTGATTCTGATGGAAACCTACTACTCATGCTCTATATAGACATATATAGTTTTGCCCTTGATCCTTTCTAGAGGGAAAAATATATCATTTATGCCTGAGCTGACTGCTTTGGTCCAGATTATGATTTCTACCTCATGAGGTCTAGACTATACAAACCTTAGTGATGCAAGACCTGAGCAGTTACAGCTTTGACTCCATGTTTCTCTAATGAAGGGAAGGCTTGACACTATCACATTCTGGAGAATATTGGTCTGCTAGAAAACCACCCCCTTCTCACTGTTTTCACAGGAGTTAAGAGAGTGTAGGTCAGAATTTACTAAGAAGCCTCCTCGAAGTTACAAAATAGCATTTCAGCAGAAGACACACTGATGCTTATAGAGAGTGAAACTGAATAACCTGAATCCATTTTTCAAAGCAATTGTAGTTCCCATTTCAAGGCTGATGAAACTGATAAAGATTGAGCAAAGTGTAAAAAATACAGAAGTTTAATAAAAGTCAGCAGAGATGTGTTGGGGCTTGCTAATTCCTGGTAACATTATTTTATTTTATTTTAAGATGACTGTCCTTTTTTTTGTTGCCCACCTCCATTTCACATATTTGTCCCTCTGCACCACTTTCCATCTTTTACAATTAAATTAAAATTAAGGAGGTTGTGGAACATACAAGGTGCTATAGTCATTTGGTGTTAGATATGCAGAAAGAAAAAAACTAGCAATTAAAGAGAAAGAAATGCCGACAACACCTAGGAAAAACTATCCACAATGCACCAGAAAAAGACCAGAAAGAAAAAGAAAGTCAAGGACCAATGTAAAGATTTCTAAGCTTTCAGATACTACGTTTAGGGGGGAAGAAAGTCATGTATTCACCATAGAATGATCTCAACCTTCTTCAAAGGTTTACTTCACCCTTGTGCACTCTGAGGCAGAATCTGTTCCATAGCTACTTTTAACATTATATGACCTTACATTACACATGTTAACACCTCTGTAAAGACCACAACATACCTTAAAAATAATTTTTTTTTATAGAACCACTTGCTTGTCAATTTGACTTCATCACTGAACAATATGTGGGAAGGATACTTCTAATTTTCAGGGAAAGTTCCATTCAGTGTATTTTGCACTGCGAAAATATTTAACAGTTCCACTTTGACTGAGCTTACATTTGAACATCAGTGCTTGATCTCCATGAGTGCTCTTTCAATGCCAATGCTACGCAAGAGGACCACAAAGCTGCACATTGTTTCCCAGCATATCTCAGTGTGGACCCAGAAATACAGCCAAGTTGTGTGCCCAAAAGCCATCAAAAAAGAACTGAAATAACAGAACCACAAGCTGCGACAAGCACACAGCACTTTGGCTGTACAGAGAACAGAATCAGCGAACTGAAGTAAATCATCTGGTGAAAAATTATGGGTTTAGTCTCAAAGATTAGCAAATTCTTGAGTTCACATTTTTTATAACAAACTCCTGGAGTACTCAGTTTTGCAGCATTTACAGATGATACAGAATTATTTTTCTGCATCTTGTTTTGGAAGATGTGAAATAGGTGTTGGCTTGCTTCATGTTCTGGATGATATCTATCATTTTAGTTTGTCTATGCAGGTATGATGCCAAGTTCATCATTAGAGCACCCCTGGACATTAGTAGTGCTGTTGACATGTTGCAATTCCTTTATTCTTAGAGGAAAGACAGGATCACACATTTAGAATTTCTTTTTATTATGCGCTGACACTGGAAAAAATAATTTTAAAGGGAAGTGAGTTTTTTACTAGGATCCAGAAGGTGAATCATCAGCTGTCCAAAACCACGTCACCACTAAAACACATCAACTGTCCTCTTAAGAGAGTTGATGTTTTTGTCATGATCTATTGAAGAATTTTATGCCAGTTGGATACCACAGCTAAAAACTGCCTCCTTGGACACATTGCTGCTAGGTGCTTTGAAGAGAAGAATCAGAACCCTGAATATGACCTCATGTCAGAGGGGTACAGAGGACAATATCTTCAGGCGAAGACCTCACATCATTATATGGCACCAAAGGAAATAGCTACTGCAGTTCAAACAGCTGAAACTTTTCTGAGCATACCTGGAAGCAGGCAGCCATCTTAAAGCATGACAGATTATCATTACCTTTCTACTATTCTTCTCTTCACTATGAAATTAAATCCCAAGAGTCTTGGAACTGGCAGAAAGCCAAGACCAACTTCAATTGTAGTATCTGGGAGCCACATCACTTGGATTCACACAGGGCCAGCACAGATAATCTATTCATCCTATCGAGAGGATGAGCAGGAAATCAGAAAATTCCTCTATTCTGAAGGCAGAAAGGAAAGGCAGAAAGTAATAGCTTTGCCTGTAACTTTAACTAGTATCATCAGATGTAAATAAGCCTTATCCTTTAGTTTACCCCATATATGTAACCTTAGGTTAAGGAAACAACAAAACACAAGTGAACACAGTAAGACACAATGTAAATGAACCACTCTGAGTAATTTTTATAAAGTTTTACTATTTATTACAGAGCATCAAGTTTTAATAAATATCATTTAGGTTACTGGAGCAAAGTCTGCTTTGGAGAAGTGGCAGGATCTGAGACAGAAGCACTGAAGAACAAGAATGGCAATAACGGAGGGAAGTGGACACAAACAAACCAGAACAGCACCCCACATGTGGAAACACATCTTGCTTCTAGCCAATCCTCCATCTTTCTGACAACAAATATTGATCTAAACTGAACTTCCAAACCAAATTACTTGAGACTGACACACATGTACTGATCACTTTCTAAATATCTCCCTTAGACCCTGATTCACCAAACATTTTCAGTATTTGCATGGTCTTAGTTAAGGAATTATCCCAATAGCTAAAGTCATACACATTAAATATCTTTGGAAAAGGTTAGCGACAGGTATGAAATTATTTAGCTGTCACAATTTCCTAATGCCCCCAATACAAAACCGGAATCAATTGCTTATGATCCTGAAAAAGAGTGCTTTCCCCAGAGGTACTACAGAAGGAATTACAGCATCTATGACAGTAAAACTTACAAAAGGATAGATAACCACCCCTTGACCCTAAAATGGAAGGGAACATCGATTGAGTACAGGGATTTTTAGACCAATGAGTCCTTTAAATGTTTAGTTTAGGGCAGCACAAAATGCCACCTACTCCACCCTTCAGAAAAACTCAAAAACTACTGTTAAGCACACAAAGTTTTGCATACTTAAATACCACTTAAACTATTTCCATAACGTAACTAATTTACTAAATTACTATTGTAAACTTTGAGAACACACACTATGAGGAATGTAGCTTCAGATATTTTGAATCATTCCTGCTCTTGATTTCACTAAGATACCTGTTGGACCAAATACACTTGCCTAAATATACCCTGTTGTTACATGTTCTTATAGTCCAAGCAATTAACACTGTCATCAGACACGCAGTCTGGGGCAGAAGAAGACAGATGCTGCTTCATGCTAATTTGTTAATTGATTAGACTACTCTAAAGCACTAGTACTTTTGGTTCTTTGCTTCAATTTCTGTACAGGCAGTAGTAGAAAAGAGAAATGGTGCACTTTCAAACTTGCCTAGATACAGCACTTCATTTAGAGATACATCACGAAGGTTTTGTAGAAAACATACTCCTTTTTTCTTTCCACCTTAGGTATAGATTTCTTAAGCTCAGTGTTATGGAGCCCAGCAATTTTGTCCTCAAAATTATACTAAATACAGCAGACTGGATATCATCTGTGTGGGTCATTTCAGTCGTAGTGTTCAGTCCAGTGTTTTCCCATTGCTCACGACTTGCAACTGATTGGGACCAACTACTAACAGAGATTTCGCTCTGTAGGCTCTGTACATAACATTTTCAGTTGACACATTTTCAGTTTCCTCTTTTCTCTTCCTTTCTGTATATTTCTTTAATGAGACATTTATACACCTTGGCTAAAGTATGCAGTAAATGAAACCCAGGCTTTTAAGTGTTTTATATACCTTCAGAATACTGCATACTCATTTGATGTCTGAAGAAAAGCAATGTTGCTGTTTGACTTCCTTAAAATAACCTTCTAAGTAAAGGCTTACAACCTCTGAACTGCTTTCCTGATAAAAAGGCCTGGTTTCATCTATCATTCTGCTTTCAGTGCAAACGCAGATGATCCTCCCTTTCATTTTGCACTTTTATTAAAACCAGTTAGCCCATTCCACTCTCTCTCAACAAAGATTATGTTGTAGTACAGCCTGCCAGAATTAGCTCCTAAATTTTCTGACCTTTCCATTTTCACCCATCTATAAAATGGGGGCAGTCATTCTGCCAACCAGTGAGGAAAGATTAATTAAGGTTTGTGACACTATGGAAGTGAGAGACAAACAACTCTGAAAAGACGTTTCTTTTGCCCAGAGATACAGGAGCATGTCCTGCTTTCTCATAGCTTTTCCTTTCATTAAGAAAACTATGAAGTTGCAGTATGTTTCAATAAGCATGACTGTTTCAGTCATATCAGTTATAATTTTAATAGCAACTCTAACAGTTATAGCTTTTCTAAACACATGACTTGCATTTTTTAAAGTTATTTTTCTCCCTAAAGAAGCCCATCTTGACCATAAAACAAACAAGTTTGAACAGAAACTAATGACACCTGTTTCTTCTATAGATCCATGTCTCATCTTTGATTGATATTTTTAACTGCATTATAATGAAGCAAGGCAAGGTTATACAGAGGGGTAATACTTTATTAGATCAACTGATACCACTGAAAGAGCAGCATAGCTTTCAGCACACAAGCCTTTTTCAGATCTACACAGTTCTAAAAAGTATCAGCTCACCTCTCATTAGACAGTAGAGAATCCAACGAGAAAAGCATGCTTTACTGGGTATTACATCCTCTGTCTTCTAATACAGCACATTCTCTAAAAATTTTAGGTCATTATTAATAACTTCCCTTTGAGAATTCTGTGGTAAACAATAGGGCTGAGTTGACACTGCAAACCCCCAGTTCCCTGGAATATAAAAGGACATTTTCTTTGCTTAGCTACTTTCTTTCATGAAATGTGAAGGCAATTATTATCTTCTACCTCCTCACCCTGTCAAAGAATTCAGTGAAAAATTGTGGTTACCTTCACATCTCAAATCACCATTCAGATATTACAAGCATGTAAAAAAACAATCTACAGCATAATGCAGTTTGTTCTTAATATTGGCAGAAAATAGTAACTAAAATCAGCGGTAAACTTCAGAACACTTTAATTCTATAGACAGTTGAGTCTAATTCTGTACTGTTAAATCAGCAAACTTGAGATTTATTTTTTTTCTGGCTGAGTAAGGACTACGGGATTCAGTTCTTTGCCACCTCGAGTGGCATTTTGAAAAATGATGTTAGTTTGGTTTGCAACCTCAGCTGACACAGAGAAAATGCTAAGATGAATTGCTAACATTTCTGCATGAGCTCTGTACAGGATGATGCAATACGCTGAAACAACCCAAACAACGGCATGTGGCACAGAAGCAAGCAAACAGTAAAAGCAGCCCCTGTAGTCCATGAGTGATTAACTGCCCACTCAGATAAAATGGAAACCCTTTCAGTGCCAGGTAGTTATTTACTTTAGAAACAAAATCCAAAACTTAATTATCTTGAACAGAGTCTGCCTGATCTTCATTACTGCAGTCTATGAGAACAGGTACATCTGCAAGGCACAGCAGACATTGCTAGACAAATGCAGCATGATCATTCAAGGAAAAAAGCACATGAAAGATTTCAACATGATTTCCAGTGTAACCAAGCAACCAATTCACAGCAGCAAACCAGGTAGGTTTCTCCATAGGAAGTAAGCTGGAAAAGGAATTTGTTTCCTTTTATCTTTTCATGTTGTAGATTCAACTATCAGCAGTAGACACTGGGATAAATGTAACCAACCACCTTCTCTGCCAGACCACACCAACAAAGAGAATGGTCCTGGAAGAACCAAAGAGTATCAACAGGGGATGAAAAAATGAACCAAGGCAAAAATACCAATGAACCTGAATTGATATTTAGGGTTGTAAGAAAAACAGGAGGTCTGGCACAGAACAAGTCTGTATATCCAGAAGATGGACAACAACTTAGATTTACAGAGAATTTTGACTGGCAGGAAGTTAAAAAGCAATGTCACTGTTTATCCACTATCCACTTTTAGTGGTCAGATTAGGTGCACTTTCCCCTAATAACGGTAAGTGAAAAATTTTCTCCAAGTTTTTCAACAGAACTGGAAATCTTCAAACTAAGCCATGATACACCCTTTCTAAAAATGTTCCAAAGATTAAGTTTTGCTCCTATGTGGAACCCATTTTTTCTGTGTTTTCCCAGCACTTTAACCAACCTTCAGTGAATGTAGGACTTATCCTTCTTTCACTTGTTTCACACAAATTAAGCAAACAATTCACAGTTCAATTTGCTGTTGGGTGTTAAATAAAATTAAAACAAACAAAAGGAAAACAAAGTGAGGCATTATTAATTACATGAACTATGAGCTGCAGCTCTTGGATTTATACCTCAACTATAAAAACAAATTGCTGGAGTATTTATATAATTATTCTTCTATCACCAGATAGGAATTTATGTATCTCCTCTTGTGCTGAAGTAGGACTGCATTGTTCCTCCAGCAGTCTCACAAAAAAGCATGAAAATTCCAAGTCAGGGACAAGAATACAGTTAGACAGAGACACCATTTTTCAGGGTGTCTATTTAGGGTCTCTCACTTAACCCTTCCTATAATAGACTCCTCTCTTACACAATTCCAAAGCAAGATACTGTGACAATGTAAACAGTTTTGGTTTTTTCCTGTCATCACAAGAAAGAAAGTAATCAAAAAAAGTAAGCAAGAAGACAGACAAAAAGGGATGAGTGGAAAATAGCTTTCTGACTTTTCACATGTGATTCAGGACTACAGACATTACATGACATTACATGCAATTTTTTAATGTTACATTTAGAACTGCCAATAGCAAGTAAAAGAAATTAGGCCTTCTCTCCACATCAGACATTAGCTGGATTCAAGCAGATTAAGTAGACAGGTACCTCATGTCCTCATAAAATGTTTCAATTGAATGAACTGGTAAATGGGTACAGCCTGAAGCAGCTCCGCTAACTGATGAACTAAAAGCTCAGACAGTTTGAGGCCTGGTAGGTTTTGTATCAGTATGAGTGCAACACATCACTATTGCTACCAGCAAAGTGTAAATCAATATGAATAAGGAGCTGTGCTCCACAGCACACCAAATATCCTGCTTCCTTCGTCAGTCAGATGGTGGATCTCGCCAGAAAGGCTTTTCAGTTTCCTTGCTCAGAAAGTATTCCCACATCCACAAGTTTCAGATTCATCCTCTATTATGGTATTGATCCTCACCCAGCAAATTAAAAAGCTCTAACAGACCTATATTTGCAACCCTGTCATACCCCCTTATATTTTCCTTTATTGCCTAGCCACTGTGGATGGACCATTGCCACTTCACTACTGCTCTCTCCCTTATGATATCCTTATTTCCATGCCTTAATACATCTGTATTAAGTGTTAATCATTAGAGATTACTTCCCCCCACCACCACCTCTTGATACTACACTGTCCCGTAGGGTCAAAGGTCTCCCAACTTTCCTAGTGGTGCTCATTTCCTGTTCACTTCTTTTCCCCAAGAGTGAACAAAAGCACTGTAAAGCCACGTTGTTAACTGAATACAATCCTTTTACAATTGCTATGAGGCTGCCTTGCCCCATCGTCTCTCAGGCATTTTCAGGATAGAGCTTTACAAAACGCACATTACTTGACCGTTCTGTGTAGCCTAGCTGGGAGAACTAGATGGCTGGTCAAGCTGTTTCAGATTTTGCCCAGTTAGTACTGTATCAGGAGACTCTATAGCCTAGGACTGTTTTTTTATCCAATCCCTCAATCTACCTGGTCCTAGTATAAACAACTCAGATGGGCCTCTGGTTTCTGACTAATAATTTGTAGTGCTTCACTCCTCCCAAGAGCCCAGGGCAGAAGAGGAAGGCATAGAGAGATGAGAGAACTGCAGTGGTAAATGGAGGGAACTGAGCCTTAAAAACAGAACAGCATCAGTTGTCAGTGGCACAGTGGATGCACATTATTTATCTTCATCATCTACAAATTGTCAGAGCCCATCTGCTGGAAATGTAGCAGTGGGCCCAAGTAGCAAGCTGGATTCAGACTGAAACTTCCCAGTACCATTTGTCTATCCAGAAGCCTTCAGTCTATAGACTGCTTTAAAAAGATAAGGATTGTTTCTGAAGTCCTTTCCTTCTACAAAGTACACCCACATCGATCAAAATAAAGCAATCGATCCCTCATGGTCTGAATGCAACTTGAAACATACAGCTCAGAATATCAATCACTAATACAGCTCCACAGAAACACTTCTAACACTATCATCAAACACATTTGATTTTCATTGGGTGTAGTTTCAAAGAGCTAGTAATGACTGGGTTCCCTGTTCTCATTAACAGGTTTGTACAACTAGTTCTAAATCTGTACATGACATGGAGGAGTGTATTTAAACTCAATGATATCCAGAAAGCCTTTCTTGCCAGAAAAGGAGGCTCTGGCAGAGGGTAAATACATTGTGGTTTTACACCAATGAGATATAGGTCTAGCTGAGGTTCACCTCCTTGGAAAGCACATTCCCAAAGTGTCACTTTTATCTGTTTATTACAATCAATTTCACCTGCCAAAGAAATAAGCCAGAAAAGAGATGCTCATAAACCAGTCAATGAACTCAAAACTGTCAGAAGCACAAAGGGTGAAATCTTCTCTGGTAAAGGAGGTAAAGTGAATATATACATGAAGAATCTTAATTATTAGTTTTAGAAAGACACACATAAGGACCAAGATTGTCCAGGAGATGGTATCTCAGCTCTGGACAACCATGGGAGACGGTCTGTGAGCAGCTTGATTTGGCAGCCTGCTAGCTGAAAAAAATAAAAGGAACCCTTCAGGGTTAATCCTGAGTCATGGGTAGCTTCTAGACAAAATATTCTTAGTGCGATGAATCTATCCAACACTCCAGTCCTGCGGAAGGAGAGATCTTGAACAGATGCCACATTTGCAGGATCTGGCACCCCAGGGAAGGTCAGCACGATTCAGTGGTAAGGCTGCACTGTAAAGATCAGAGAAGGACATCTTTCAGTGACAGGAACAAATCCGTCTTCTTTAGCACTGAGCAGCAGAGTGGGAAAAGGGATTAAGGAAGAAGATTAAATTGCAACATCAATATTTAAAATCAAGCACACCTCTGCTTCCTCTGAACATTGTATCTCTCAATTAGCAAGCTATGAAGGAGACACGAGCTGAAAGTGAACTATCCTATGACAAAAAAGATACAGGACCACATATGCAAATTCACAGAAATCATAGAAAATTAGGAATAAATCATTTAATCATTTCTCTGCTACAGCTTCCTTACTTGAGAGGACTGATGAGGTGAAAATCCATTCTTCAGAGGTACTGAGCACCTTTGGGATCAAAAAGGGCTGAGGACAACTTGGATTGCAATTAACTTGACACATTACCAGACACATTACCATCTCTGTAGAAGCAACTTTAATTTATTCCAATACTGAAAATGGTTACAATGTTCTAGTATAGGACTGCAATTCTGAATCTTTTTAAGGTTGTTGCTTGGGGTTTTTTTTCCTGAAAAAACATGAACAGTATCTCTGTAATGGAACTTCTGAACATCAGAATGACTTTTGCCATTTCTCAAAGCTGCATGATAACAAAAGGTCACAAGCTGGCTTCAGTTCCCTTGTATTTAGCAAAATAATTTGGTTCAGAACAGAAAAGCTCAACTTAAAGGTCACAACAAAATCTATTTTTCTCCACTGTATTATACAGAATATTTCCTTAGAGTCATATTCCATCCTACAGCAGAACGAGTGGGTTTCAGAATGAACCTAGGTGACATGCTGTACATGCCATTTTCCAAACACTGTCAGTTTTTTCTTTTTTTGGAGGGGGGTGCAGGGAAGGAGAGGGGGGAAGCAAAACTTAGTAAGTCAAAAAAAATTAATAAATTTGATTGAAAAGTACCAGAACACTTAAGGATGCTAAATACTATAGCAAACTGTATTAACACCTGCGAAAGTCAGCTGACATTATTTTAAAAGCTTTAGGAAGCAATTCTTATACCCCTGCTTCGACTATAATAAAAAGAAATCAATAGTGACAAAAAGGGTTATTGCATCATCTGTTTCCAGGCCTAAATGAATTTTCCAGATGCAAATGCTATACCATACAAAGTCAGAATTGTTTGGCTTTTTGCTTATCTTATTTGAAAGAGCACTGGTGTGTGACGTTCAGCCTATTCTTTTCTTCTGTTTTTCTGAGTAACAAAGTCAAGAGGACAATTACTAAAACAGTGGTATTTTATAAATCTTCTACTGAATGAGAATTAGCATAGACCTTTACTGCCTGGAGGAAGCTTAGAGAGCAATGATGCTATCTGTGGCCACTGAAGAGGAAGACATGGGATAAATCTTATTCCCACATTATTTTTCCTAGTGCTTTTCAAAAGGTTGCTACCCAGAGGCTGCTGTAACAATGCAATTTAGTGAACATAAGGGGTGTGGCAAGATTTCAGACAAGAAATGGATGAAGAAACTGTTTGAATCCTTTGAGATTATGGACAGCCTGTGAAGTTCACCATTTTGCTTCTGTTTATTTCCCCAAGTTTCAGCTACACTATAAAACACTAAATATAGCCAAAAAAGCAGATATAGAGGATGTGTGGAAGATCTTTCATTATCTTCATTTGCGTAGAGGCTTCTTCTTCCTCTAATCCTTTAAAATAAATCTGCTTGAAATAGACTGTGATTCAGTACTTCCTTTGGAGTGGGTGCAGGGGAAGTCTCAGAGCACAACCACCTTGATACCAAGTACTCTACGTAAAAACAGCACATCTACAACACAAGTATATACACATATGTACCACCAGAAAGATGCATATCACACCAGAGTGATATAAAGAGCCCAAAAGAGACACACTAAGAAGACTCTGATATAGCAGTGCAAAGGTGAGGTTTTTCACATATGGCAAAGATAAAACACCTCTTATTAAAAAGCAATTACCTATGCAAGCTGCAACCTTATATACAAAGTGTTTCAGGGCAATTTTAATCACTAAGATAATTGAAAGTTTATACAGCAAAAAGCCTTTTAGTCCAGGATGTAAATTACTGCAGAAGAATCAAAGCGTGTGTCTGAATTTTCAACTTTCTTATCCAAATTAAAAACAAACAAAACCCAAAAAAAACAAACAAAAAAAAAAACAAAAACAAAAAAAAACAAAAACAAAAAAAAACAAAAACAAAAAAAAACAAAAACAAAAAAAAACAAAAAGAAAAAAAACAAACAAAAAACAAGCAAACAAAAAAAAAAAGCCAACAAACCACAACAGTAGCTCTTGCTATGGACATATAACATTATAAACTCACACCAAAGAGTGAGAGCACTGATGCATAGTACTACTGCATGTAGAAGCCTGTAAAATAAGAGCTACATGACTAGCCTGTAACTGAACAAGAATGTAGCCTTGATTTTTATTTTGTATCCTTAATGTGTATAGAAGCCAGAATGTAACCTAGAATTATCTTGGAATAAGTGTAAATGCTAAAAAAGAAATCAAACTTAGCTCCATATAAGACATTTTAGCTTTCCTGGGTTTTTGTTTCCGATTTGTTTGAAAGAAACTATTACTGATGAAAACAGAAAAAGCACCTGGTGTTCCCACTTTAAATGCGAGAAATAAATAACAAAGATTTCTTCCTTGAATCTTCTACCAGTTTCATTTTATGGGCATCAAGAGTTCTTATTCAAAAACAAAACTTCTAGTAGTAACCAGACTAAAAATCTGTGTGACTACAAATTTGGACATACTTGCCCCTTTCTAGGTGAATTAGTAGCAAACTTACTCAAGCATACATAAAAATTTTTTGCTCACTTGAAATTTTAACAAATCAGGAGCAATTACTATACTTGTGATCAGCTAATCTTTTCTTCCCTTCTTTAGAGGTTTGATCTTTGTTTTACCTATGAAATTAAGCCTCTAGATAAAAGCCACTTTTAAAACATGATGGAGGCAGGAAATCTGAGAACTAACAACAGAACCATCCTGCTAAAAGCAGCAAGAGATTTTTGTCACGCAGGTTTCTGTTCGGCTGTAACATATTCACAGTTTGGGTCTCTTTAAGGAAGATGGATTGAAAAGCAAATATTTTTCTTCCTCCTCACACTTATAAAGGATCAGCAAAACCTGATTGGCCTCTTTTTACATGCACACTTCGTACTCAGCTCGATTTAGCATCAAGCCATCTGGGCCTAATATTTTTTTCCTTCCGACATCAACAAGCTTCATAATGCAAAGCAAATTTCTTTTAATGCTGAGGCTAGATCAAGAAGAATGAGCAGGCCAGCATGTTTTTCCACATTTAGACAGCCAGATGAACTCCTACTCATCTTCACCACATGCTACTGAAGAGTCAAGTTTTTCTTATAGAGGCTCAATGTCCTCCAAGAAAAAAAACAAACACGTGCAGCATTTAGGCATTGTTATACTGTTAAGAGGTGGTAAATTGCAAAGTCAGCAACCGTCAGCAAGTGGATTATCCCAGCTCCTTGGCTATTTACACAGAGTAAGCTACTCCCTTCACCATTTTGGTTTTGTTAGTTTGTTTGTTTTTTAAAAGAAGTACATACAGATGAAGTTTAGATCCCAGCTGTACCTATACAGGACTACACAAGACCTCTTCCATCCCATCTCCTAATCAGCAGTGCTTATCAGAATTTGTGTGAGCATCTCTCAAAAGAAATGTGCCAGCAATACACACTCACGTTGCCAGGCTGTGAGCTCCTGGTAAAGCTCTGCCAGTTTCCAAGGTAATAGTGTCCTCAATTATTGATCAAAGTTTATTTTCACATACAGAACAGATTTACAAAGACCATATTTAAGATCTTCTTTTCCCTTCATTGTAAGATACTTTTTTTTCAGTTGCTTATAACTTTGCACATACTTTAACTGCTCAGGTTAAAGTCTGAGATCTTGTCTGAATGGGTAGAAGATTTTTAATTTTTTTATTTCAACCAAAACAATGCAATCACTTCTGAAGCTCAGGTGCCTTCCCCATGTCAAAAAAAATGACACATCAGTACTCAAAATCTCAAGCACACACATGATCTGCAGCCAAGACTTACTATAACAGAGCAACAGACCACTAAGACAAATATCGAGCTTTTGTCTCCATTGTTTGTGTACTTTGAAGATAAAAATTTGTCAGAGATTCAGTGCCAAAACTTTGATAGATACCACCTGCACTGACCTAGTTCAGCATACAGCTGATCAGAATTTTTTTTACAATTGTAGCCATGAGTTGCAGTGAAGTGAAGAACCAGAATTCAGAACCTTAGTATCACATTTGAAGGAACTGACTGAACCAGCACTTACAGGAACACGTTCATGCATACTCCTGTTGTGGAACAAATGTGCGAGCTGAGGGTTGGCTATCTGAAAACCAGTAACAAAACACCCTCCCTACTTTAGCAGCATGTCTGAAAGGTCAAAGTTTTACACCAAGGGAGGCAGACACAGAATCTTGTAAAGCTGAGAATCCCCTGCCTGTCATCTCTTCCTTTTTTTATTGAAAGGAATCTATCTTCAACAATCCCACTCATAAGACGACAAGAAAAAGGCAATCATTCTCAAAGGTCAGGCCCAAGCTCTTCTGTTTAAACTATTGAAGACAGAGCTGCAAACCGCATCTTTCAAAGTCAGCAGAGTGGAGCTTGGAAAAAGACTGCATACTGTATGAGAAAAAAGGTTCCCAAAGGCACCACATCTATTTGATAAGGTCTAGATACCAAAACCAGCATATTTCTATACATCATTCTTGTAGTTATGAAGTCATTTACTCTAGAAAGTACTTTCTTATTAAATTTGTCACTATATGGTACATGTAAGGCTTGAGTAGTGAGCAAAAACACAGCCTCCTTGTTCCTTTAAATAATTCTCTCAACACAGGCTAAAGACTTCTTCCCAACACTAAACAATCATACTGTGAGACTTCAACAATTCCTAGAGCACTATTAATAATGTAGCAGCACTCTGCATTCTACAGCACTATGACTTTTTTGACTATTTTATCTTTTATTAGTGCTATGCTAGCTTTGCTAATACACACATGATTTATGGCATTTCTGAAAAGGAATAGCTTTCCTTCCTGAAAGCAAGGTTTGCAGAAAGACATGCATTTTATTCCAACAGTAACTATATACACGTGTTTCTTGATCAAATAAGCATTCTCTGCTTCCTCCTTTTCAGCAGAGATTTTGACCTGTTCAAGTCATAAACAAGTTGTCTCAAAGACTCACCCTTTGCCCCTAGTGTTTTACAATTTTACTCCTTGGTCTTGTTAAAAACTGGGTATTAGTGACAAACATAACAAAACACCTACAGAAAGGTAAAAATTGTTACCAACACAAGCTTTTGTGCACTGCAAAGTGTTATCAAAGAAAACTGTAAAATATTGAAAATTATAGGACATTTGTTGAGCACTGAAAGTAAAAAGCAGTGTGAAAAGAGGAGGATGTATCTTAACTGACTTATTTCATGACTGATGGAGCTGCTGTGAATATGGCCTGGAGTTGTTCTATCCATTGCAATGTCAAGGTTAAAAGCACAAACAATCAGCTGCAAAATATGTACTAAGCAAACTGGCATTGCATTTCAAATGGAGTAATGTCTTACTTGCCCTGGAATGTTACTCAAGTAGGAATGACTGCTTCTAAAATATATATCTGCAAATACTAGTATTTGTACCAATCCCAAAGTGGGAATGATACAAGGATGGTTGTATCAGCATAATGCCATGTAAAATTATCACAGGAACAACAGTTCTGAATACCTGGAGCACATTAAAATTACCAGTGAAGTGGCTGTCATCTTTGGCATACAACTAACTGAGAAATATCAAAAAACCAGATTGCTTATTTCTGCACATTTTCAGATATGTATTGATAAAAATAGGGACATTATGGAATCCAAGTTTACAAACATTTTATTAGTAAGCTTTTAAGGAGGAAAATGACCCATTTAAAACATAGATAAAAATCAGCGTAAAGGTAGTGTATTGAAAGCCTAAGTGAGTTTCTTCTAACTATAAATCACACCAATTCACTACTATAAAAAACCCCAACCACAAAAAATAATATAGTATTTTTCATTCATAAGCTGCAACATCTACAGGAAGACTTTCCCAGCTGATAACAACAGCATTCTCTCTTGAAACTAGATATGGCGTACTTTGATTTGGGGGTATTTAATGCCATTTTGAACAAAAAAGTGCTAGTTCTTAGTTGCTGTAAGGAACACCTTAGGATCTTGCAGTCAACGTGTCACCTCAGAGCTGTAGGCCAGCGATCACTATCTGTGAAATCACTCACACACAGATGCAGCTCAAAAGACAAAAATTTCATTTCCTGCTAAGATGTAAGTCATTAAACTTAAGCTAAATAGAAGCAAAACCAAAGAATCAAAATAGACAAAGAAAGAACACCTGAAATAAAGGATGTGCTACTGGTAGTTTATAAAACCTTCCTGGTGATCACAGGCAATGAAACCACACTGCAGAAAAGCAATAATCATTATTTCTATTAGCTGTGATCCCACTTGAAACACTGTGTGCAGCTCTGGTAATATTCACCACCATTCAGGCTGTGAAGAGTAACAGGAATGATAAGACTGAGAAACTGATTTATGGGGAAAGATTAAGAGTTAAACACATGGATCTTTGCTAACAGTGAAGAGCTAGCATGAGTATCCATGAATATTTGATAGACGTAACTTCTAAGGAGGAGGAGATCTATCTAGTGTGACACACAAGGATTAGAAGTAAAATGATGATGACTAGAAAAAAGAAATTTTTATAAGAACTTTCTTATTGAGATGTTCCATCAGTGAAATAATTATCCTGTGAAACCACTTCATGTTTCAGGCTATCACAGATAAAAGTTTTAGAAGTGTGCTGCAGCAAGCATATTCACTTTGGCAGGCTTACAGCCTGGCTAATATATCCATGTGTCCTAGGCCCCTGGATAACTCTGCTTAAATTCAGAGGGACAAGCAACAGTTGATAGGTCACGGATAAGTGTGCCATGATCTATTCTACTGCCTTTTTACCTTTCCTTTCCTATGCCCCACTCCCCACATGTAATTCAACTACCTCAGTTGCTTTTCTTGCCTACTCCCTTTGCAAGTACATACACAGACACTGCTTCTACCCCTGTTCGTAGATCTATAAATACTGGACACTGACATGAATTAATATAGGTGTGTGGAACAACAGCACATACATGTGTTCACCTGTGGAACAAATGGGAGCATAGGTGTAGAATCACTTAATAGCAGTGACAGGGATTTGTAAACAGGGAATGAGCAGGAAAAAAAAAAGAAATCTACACACACTGACTGCGAGCCATAAGTACTGACTACAAGGGGCCCATGAACAGAACTGTCAAGCAGTGCTAAATCAATGCACCTCTGCCATGCTTTTGATGCTTTCGTGTGCATTTCCACTCAAGACGGACTCCAAATGTAGAGCAGAACATGCATCACTCTTGATATTTGCATCCCTAATGATGGACATCATTGGTAGTACTGGGTATGTCACAAGCCAAATGTATGTAACTAGCAGATACTGTGCCTGGTGTTCATAGATATAACCTTCTAACATCATAGGCTTTTTTCACCAATTCTGACCATAGGAGCCCTCATAATCCTTAGGCAAGTGAATACTGAAAGCTTTGTGGGGAAAGTGAAGTTCTTGAGAAAGACAGAAGTTTACTGTCAAATAACATTATTTTTCCAAACAATACTGCTGGACTTGTTACTCCTGATATGTACAATGTCAGGGTGACGATATATAGTGAAGCTTCCAAAAACAGCCCAATTGTAAAGAGTCTTAAGAGAATTGTCTTTCAATCTGTGACCTTTATCACTCAGAGTGACTGCCCTTAATGAACAGATGAATAAGGGATAACCTGTAACCAATATTGAAGTATGCCTGATTTTTTCCCCAAAATAACCACTTTTTTCAAGAGCTTCTAAAATTACTTATGCAAAGTGGCCTGCTTAAATGTCTATGTTCACTCTACTGGGCCCCTATTTTTCCTTATCTACATATAAAATGTTTTTGGGGGGGGGGGGTTCACTTGCAACAAATGTTATCCTAAATAAGTGGTCAGATAGGTAAAAACTGAGCAATTTAAAAGGTAAAACAATGAGAGACACGACACTGCTGTTCAACTCACTGTGGTTGACAACCATTTTCTCAAAAACAACATTTTAAAGCAAATATATGTTTTGGCATGCATCTACCTTCATGTACACTGATACAAAGACCTTGATAAATCTAAAGAAATAGTGCGATTCACTCACACTTCAGGTGCTGAGATTTAAGCCTCCAAAACCAAGACAGTTCCCTAACTCTGTTACAAGGTTTTCTAGTTTAATCTTATTGATCCTCATGCGCATATCAAGTAGACATCATTGTGCTCCCAGCTCTGTAAGTTTGCAAAATAGACACCAAAGCTGTGTTAGAACAGAATTTTTATTGTACATTTAACTCGTATTATCTTAGAATACATTTCAGTAACATGCACAGATTACCAGTGACGATTTATGGAATATAGGTATTTTAGAAACTAAATGTACAAAAAAAATAAAAATAAAATAAAATAAAACCATATCAATGTAAAATTTCAGCTTGCCAAAGCAAAAAAAACCAAAATTTTGTTCTGAAAAGATGTGCCTACTTCAAAGTGGTTAAGCTCCATAGTGTGCCAAACTCACTCTACAGCCACAACAAACAAATAGAAAAATACTATAAAACCTATTGATCCTCACTGCATAAACGGTGGCCTGCTTGGGTTTTGTACAACTCAATCGGTGAAACAAAATTACAATATATATTAGAGATATAAAAAGGACTGTATTTTTATGCCCTGTAAAATAAATTAATGAGACTTACTGCTGCAGCAGTTCAGTGAAGTAAGTTTAGTAAAATCCTAGAAAAATGGATATGAATATGATAAAATGTCTACAGAGACCCTTTATAATTATAAACGTATGCAAGGATAACATATTTAGCTCAAGTATAACACTGTCTCTATTCACAGTTGACAGACTAAAGTTACAAGAACTATTAAGTCAGATGCTTTAAGTTTCACATCAAAAACTTTTTACGAAATCCATGCCTTTTTCCTGCATTATAAGTACCACACAACTAAATGAATTATTACAGCTAAAGACACTTTCCTCAAAAGCTCTTATAATAAGCAAATGTTAAGCACGGTCCATCAGAGAAGGTGTGTTATTTTTTTGATGGATTTACTCTCTATAGTTGTTTTACAAAGAACATTGAATGACAGAACACAGACACCATCTTCCTCAACATTGATGTGACAAGGGAAGGGGGAGAACATAGTCCTTTCATCATTTAACTTCTTCAGAAATGAAAATGGGGAAGGGAAAGCAAGTGCCACTGGAAGAGAATTGTTTGGGTTTCAGTAATTTATCATGCTTAAATTGTTCCAACAGGATCCTTCATGCATTTTCCCTACAGGCATAAAAAAACTATGGTGAGCATCTCAGTATCTGATTTGCCCAGGGGGAGAAAGAGTGAATAGTCAAGCAGGCCTCTATCTTTATTTCTGTATGGCTGAGGTTATTCATACATTGTGCCAATTCGTTTACATAGGAGAAACGGAAGAAAAGCAGTAGCAAGTATGCCCTTGGGTAAATCTAATGGTTAGAGAGCAACAGGTCAGAAGGTTTATTGAAATGTAACAGACAAGCTTTAAAATCTTGACTGTCAGTTATCTGAAAACTAAGTAAGATTCACATATAATTTTACATTAAGCATAAATAGTTGTGCTCTGTCACAACAGCCTGAATGCAGTTTTCCTAGGCTATCCGGGGAAACTGAGCATCTTTCCCACTCCAACAGATTTTTCCTTCCAAGACCAAAGTTACCAATATGTGGGATACAAGCTATAAATCAAATAATGGGTATACACAGTCTCACCATGTATGTTACAGTACCTTTCACATCATATTCAAAAATTCAGTCAACGTTTGTGTCAACAGTATTACTCAAAAATATCCAGGGAATCACTAGTGTCACAATGTCATCACTGAAATCCTTAGTCATAACAGGAATAGCATTTTAAATGTTACCACATCAACTCATTTCTTTAAAAAAGCACAGCTCTGTTACCCAAATGGGGTAACTGGAAATAAACTGCAGATTTGACTGTTAACTTCTGAAACTACGTAATGCCAAGACATAAAATGAAATGACTAGTGCCATTTTTGCTGCAAGTCCTTGACAAAAAGTCACGTAATGGATTTCTGGTTTAAAGCACCTAATGCAACCTTTCCTAAGTAATCATTCTGAGGACTAACAAAAGTCAGCTGCTTGGTAAAGCTGATCAAAACTGTGGAACCTTCATGTGGTCAACTAAAACGGGTAAGTCCTCCTTGGACCATCAGTATTTCTACGACATAGTCACTGTGTAACTACATACCATTAAGTACAGGCTCAAGTCCTGTGTCTTCACACGATAATGTGGAATTTGTCACAACTTTCATAGAATCATAGAACCTAATTTTGAACCACCCCACCTTCAGGGGGAAATGCAAAGGCAAATCACCAACCCTCTGCCTACTGGAAAAGTCACAATGCTACTTGCAGTGTTAAAAAAGTGCCACAGTTAAAAGCAGTAATATTTCTTTTGTTTCTCACCTCCTCACCTTAAATTGTGATCAGTGTGGAAAGCTTGACCTATACAGGCACCCACACAGCCACATACCAAAGTAATAAGAAACAAGTCTGCAGGCTTCTGCTCCTTGAATTCCAATGCAGGTTTAGGGGATTAGATTGCAAACTCTTTGAAAGAGATATTTTCTTCACAGTCCCTGGAAAGTAGACACAGCTTGTACAGATAAACAGACTCCAGAGAATGGCACGAAGAATGCATGAAACTAGTTTTCTCCCTTCCACCACCCAAGAAAGTGTTTTAACAGCTGCTTTAGTAAAAGTTGTCTTTAATTTCATTTTTCTAATAAGATAGGAACTCCCTGACAAATTTCACCGGCTTACTCTGCAATGCTATTATTACACTGATATAAGAAGACAGGGTGGGAGGATAGTTATCTAGCCAAATGAATAGGCAATGATGTTCTACTTCAGCACAGATGAAGGTTTCTACACATACTCAGTATGTTTCTATTTGTAATTAGGATCTTATTTAAAAATACTTGAGTGACTACTGATCCTGCAAGCCCATTGCTATAAACTACAAATATCCCATTAACTTTAACAGTGCAGTGCAAAGCTCATTGTTTTTAATTATTTAATTCTCATACAACCAAAATTATCAAGCGATAGCAGATGCCTGCATTATTTCAAAAATATTTAAGGGAAAACCATGTTTATGGTGAATATTTAAGTCAGAGAATCACAGAATGGTTTGGGTGTGAAGGGACCTTAAAGATCAACTCAACTAGTTCCAACCCCCCTGCCATGGGCAGGGATCACACCAAATAAATGTTATACATGATATTCTTATTTTTGGGGAGTTCAAAAAATTGAGAAGGAACCCATAAGATCTGCAAAATCCATGCATGAAGTTCTTTGCTGGTCAAGCAAGTAAGTATGATCATAATACAAAGCATGTAAACAGAACTGTATGTATTATACATGCAAATAGAATTATACTAATTCAAAACATATTACATGCTTCTTTTCCCTGTTACAAAGGCAAACTCATTGCCTGGTGAAATTTCAGGCTATGCCTCAAAGTCTGATGACAATTTTCAGAATGTGCAATCGCACAACATAAAAACACATTTAAAAACCCAAAGATTTCCAAAGAAAAAGAAGAGATTAGAGAAACAAACTACCATATGTAACTCAAGTAGGAGAAGGGGGCTTGGAGTATGCTGACATTTTAATTTCAGGGATCAAAGAGACTCATCTGACAACATGATTAGCTACAAGGACTATGATCTGACTACAAGTGTTATTATGGTCAACACAGTGGTATAGAATAGAAGAGACCTATTTTCAAGAGCAGATTAAAGCTACTCCAGGGGTCAGATAGTTTGTGCTATAGTCCATCTTAGACTTCAAGCGCTACAGTTAAACAAATTATTGGAACAGCTACTTGCTTAACAGAACAGAAGCAAGTGGAAATGTATCCAACACTTGAGTTTTGATCAGGTTAAAAACATTTAATTATTATTATGTTCTAGTCAGGTATGCATTTTGTTATTTATTATTGAAGCAATTTCTTTCCTCAGTGATAGACATGAGTATTTTACCTTTGTCTATGTTAAATTAGCTATCTTAATTTCATCCAAAACATAGTCCCATATCATAGAATTCCTACATATTGAATAACAAATTTTCACACATACTGGAATATTCAGGCTCACCACTCATTTTCTTCTGTCTACAATCCTCACACATTGCTCCTGTCCTCACTCTTTCACAGGAGAGAAATGCAAGCATGCAGGTGAGAAGAAACAGTATTAACCAGCCACATCCCCAAAGAGAAAGACTCGGGGAATAAGGGCTGAAAAGCATGCTAGTAAACAAACCCACCCCTCCAGGCTGGATTTCACTTCTGATACGTAAAATAAAGAAATAGATCTTAAACTTCATAGGAAGCTGCAACTTTAACAATTCCATGTTGAATTGATCATTCAACTGCTTTTGTTGATTTTTGCTTCCAACAAAAGTACACAAAACAGGGGAAAACAACAAAACTCTCAGCTTGAAACCATCTGCCCAGGACTGCCTGCATCTGGGCTTCTCTGGACCATGCAAAAGACAGCCTAGACGCCAGCCCCACCACTTCAGCCAGTCCCCGCAGCTGGCTTGAGATAAGAAACTACTCACTCAAGTGAATTCAAATAATTTGCTATAACCCTTCCAAGCAGAAACAATACCTGCAACAGGGCAGTGGGTGAAAGTCTTATAGCACTCAAATGCAATATTATAACTCTTACCTTTACAATTTCTGCCCATTTCACAGTGCATCTTTCTGAGACAGTAATCAGACAAATGGACTTTCTCTTTTTTATTATTCTAAGCTTGTGGATCCAGCTCTTCTTGAAGTAGGCACTCCTCACTACATCCTTCAAGCTAGACCAAAATGGCTCACTTGATACATTTTATACATTAATAATGTATACAAATGAATTAAGCTGACAGCAGATGAATGTCTTTCATTCACTGTACACATATCTACACTATATATCTTGGTGCTATACATACATTAAAGACTAAGACTGAGACACACAGACCTAATAAAATAGTAGCAAAACATGCACTGGAATATAAAATGCTTCACAAATTTGTCAGTTACATTGAATTTTTCATACTGTAAAAATCTTCAGAAGAACATTCCAGCATTTTGAAAGTGCCATACTTCCCCAACCTTTAAGTCTTTAAAGTACACATACATGATATTTTTTTATATCTGAAGTACACATTGAAAAACATCTGGCATCAATACAAATTCCTTAAACTTCATGTTAGTTAAACACTGAAGTCAACTTCATAAAGCAATTCATTTTTTATTCTGACTTGCTCAATCTGTGGAGGAAAGTTTCCATTTGATTCAAATACCGCCAGTCAAATTCCCTAAAATTCAATTATTCCCACAGTTACACTGTATTAGTTTTATTCCCCTGATAACACTGATACTCTTGATGTCAAACTTAGCTATCTCAGCACTAAGCTACATGAGTCTCTGAAACGTAAGGTATCAAAACTCTCTTGTGGAGCATTTACAAACACTCACATGGCTGTTTATGGAGAGACAGTGTCCTTCTGTAGGAGTCCATTCAGAATAAAACTTGTGTTTAAACACTTTAAATCATTACCAAAAGGAACCTGGTTCTTTGCTAGCAACTGAGAAATAAAGTCTAGTCAATTCAGGCTCAGTCTGACCAGCCTGAACCCCTCTTTTGGAAGGCTTAATAACCAACTGTAAATGTTAACTTAATGCCCTCTAAAACCAAAAATAACTGCTAAATCATTAGTCTCCTTGTAAACCAGAGCAACAGAACTGTAGCTCTGAAGAGGCTATGTGTCATTTTTGTGGCATTATGATGTTTGTGATTCTCTTAATGGTTTATTGACTTGTCCCTGTCTCCTCTTTAATTCCATTATATGTGGAAAATATTTTCTTATAATTTAATGGTAAAATGAGTTTTTGAATAATGAAGACTATTTGAGACGTAACAGAGGAAGTCATATGGAGCTCGGGGAATAATGGAATAGTCTCTTAATACCAGCAGATTTTCCCCCTAAAATACTACTTGCTGTATGTACTGCTGCCTTCTGTGTTGATAAAAATAAACAAAGGCCCTCTGTGTAGTGCTATAATATTGTGACTCCTATAAGAAGTAGCAGAGCAGCTGCTACCCTCATTAAATTAAAGATAGTAGCAAAATGTAATGGATCTTAATTTGTACAGTGATGAGCTCTGAATAGATTGCTAATTGTCCTGCTAGATGTTGATTTTATGTTTCTCCTGTGATTCTTCATTCCTTCCTTAATCTTGTGACAGACAGGAAGCACAGGAGACCAGGAAACTGCCACTCCAGGATATGGTAAGACAAGCTTGACTAAATTCAGGTTGGTTTATTTTATATTTAATAGAAAGCACTCTCTGAAGGAGAAGAAACACCTCAAATGTTTTTGTGGCCATACCACAATTACTCCTCCACAGTGCAAACCCCTTTTGCCTGCAGCAACATGCATTATGCCTCAAAGTACTGATCACATGAATGAGGATAAATTTTGTTGCTATTGCACATTACAAGTTAGAAAGATATGTGATCAATTTAGACATTTAATGATACTACAGCATCTTGGTTTTGAATGAGGTGAAAAAACATATGTAGAAATTGTGCATAGAGATTGGCATGTGAATAGGTCTTCCTAGGTGAGATGCATTATTCTTCCAAAGGTAACATGTTATTAAAAACATATGCTGGGTGAAAAGTGAAATCCTAAGCCAATTCCTATCAGTTTCATTGGGGTGGGGATTTTATCACCATGATGTCTGCCCCAAAAAACGGCCAAGCTACATGCACATTATGTATTTATCGAGAAGCAGAAGATGGAGAAGGGAAAGGATAAACAGTGACTATTTAGTAGTGCCTGTAGGAATAAACTTCCTTCCATGTGCAACACAAAAATGGTAGAGTCATTGGGATTCAAAGAGTAGCAAGAGCATTCTACTGTTAGAAGTCCTCATGTAAAATTCCCATCAATGTCATAAACCCTTTGCCACACCAACTTACAATCACACTGAGCACATCTGTTAGCAGAACAGATAATGGGAAAGGGATGAATGGCTTAGCGCTTTCAAAGTAGAAAAAATCTCCAGGCTTAAGTGGCACAGGTGCACCAGATCAAATGTTAATTGAATTTAGGTACTTTGGTCTTTTCAAAGGACCTAGACATAGCAATGCTTAGAACTGTGGTACTCAATTTTTAAGCATCTTGAAACTGCAACAAATTGCACAAGCCCAAGCACAAGGTTTTTTTGTTTCTCCCTTAACAACACAGGTGGCAGTTACAAATAACAAATCAAGAAATCTCCTCACACTGATCAGACCATAACAAAAGCAAAATAGAGACCTTTACCCTAAACCCACCTAGCAGTGCAATTCAGATGTCTTGCTTTTGCGTTGCAAAAAGGTGGTCTCCCCCACTTGAAATTCACAACTTTAATTGTGAATTATGCTTTGAAACAATTCAAACACACAAAACCATGCAAGTCTCTCCATTTGAAGTATGGCTTGGAGGTGCTGTAGCTACTCAACTTTTACAACAATCCAGCTTGCAATGATCTTTCTTACCTACCGATCGCTACAAAATGCAAAACTCTTCAGTTGAAACTGTTGCAGTTCAGAAGGAAGTAGCAGCTTCTGTGAGGCTAAACCTTGAATACACACCACAGACCTACTGACCAGGGCAGCAAGCTGAGTTCCAGTTCCTGCTTCAGTGCACACTTTCGCTTTGCTGAAAAGGATCTCCATCCACAAACAGTAACAGACTTCCCATCTGTGAACACCAAACTACACTATCAAGAGAAAAACAACTTCAAACCAAAAAAACCTCACATAAGAAAACATCTGTAACTTTGAAGTCAGGAACTTTCAACTGAGAAATGGAATGGGATTCTAACCGCTGCTTGTCAGGCAGCTTCCCAGAGAGAAGTGTGGGTTTTGAGCTGCAGCCAGAAAACGCTGCCACAATCTGGAGCTAGGCAGCCCTGCAATGTAAGGGTCCTAACAAGTACCATGAGCAGAAATACAGTCATTAGTCTTTTAGTCAGAAGCTTATACACCAGAATCCCATACTCACAAAAGATGGGAACCCTCCCCACACACTGTACAGGATACCTACATGTCCAACTTGGGACAGTGAATTCCAGAAGACAGCAAGTTTAAGATTTTGTTGTTAGTACTTTATTATGATGTTAAAGAGTTGTGACAACTCAATCCTTTCATCAACTTGAACAAACAGAAGTATATTTTTTTTCAGTATTTTAGAAATGTCCAACCATTACCAAGTAAGTAAGAACAAGCCTCATGATGTTGATTTCCTCAAAGGACTCAGTAATATCAGAAAGCATTTCTTTATCAATAACCAAGGGTCTGGAATTTAGAAAGTTTGGACTGCATATCCCTGAGTACCTACAATGACTGAAGTAATGCATTTGGTGCAAAAAATGCAGTGTTTGATAGAAATGGCAATGTTGAATGAGATCAATATGAAAGTACTTGTAAATGTGTGGTATAACCCAGAAATCACAAATAAGTGTAACTTAACATCTCTGGCTCCAAATCAGGAAGATGTGGACCTAAGCTAACTGTCAAGATACAAGAAAATGTGTGACTTCATCTGAAATCAGATAAAACTAGATTTTTCTAATTAAGTCATTGCATCAGTCTTCTATGAAGCATCAAGAGCCTTTCTCTCACTGTGAGCAAGCCATTGTTTCAGCAACTTTTTTAAACATGCTGAGAAGCATTTTTTTAAAAGCAAGGACATTTTAATTGTGGGTGACATGAATCAACTATCTGAAAGAACAGCTGCATATTCAGATGACATGAAGAGGAGCATAATCTGGATGTAAAGTATAATAAAAGAATGTTTTCTCTTCCATTTACAATTTTTGTGCAAGTTCTACCTCAGAAATTTAATTTTAACTGTTCACAAAAAAAGCTAGAAAAGAAAATAAGGTGGTAGCAGGGAAGCTTTTATGTGCATCTAAAGCCTATGTTATCCTTTTCAAAGATTACCTTACAAAAATTTTGTTTCCTGTTCACTGAATCACACTGCTTTGCTTGAAGTCAGGGATGAGAGACCTCAATGTTAAGTAACTTCAATTTCATGAGTCTAAAAACTGAGATTTCTCATTTTATGCTTTATAATTGGAAGCAAACACTAGACTCCAAACAGCTATGAAGTTCAGCCTTTGTGACTTATGCATATTCTAATTATTCTTGTAGGATTCTTACTCATGTCTTATATGAAAGACCTCAAATACAGGAGGAAGCCTTGAGAATTTAGACAGAAAATAATTACAAAGCATGTCTTGAACACAAGAACTGACATCCAGCCTCTCGTACGCTCTCTTCAATAGTCATCAGTCCTTGATACTTCAGATACCACAACAAATGCAGAACAGAAGTTAGCTTTCAACTAATATTTTGTACTCTGTATACTGTTGTTCTAGATACTGCAGTCACCATTCTCTCCTAGGCAGAGAAGCGACATAAAACCATCACCTCAGATCTTTGACGAGTTCTGAATAGGAAGCTTACACATCTTTTAAATTTATTCTTGTGTGGACTACAGTACAATTTATAAAACACCAAGAGGGCTTCAAACCTGAAAACTCAGCACTTCCAGTTCAATCTAGTCTGGGCGCTGAGAAATATCATGTCTATGACCACAGTACAGCCAACAAATACCTGGTGAATGACAGCAACATACACCAGTTTAGAGGGATTAAGAGAATTGTTACTCAAGCTGAGTTAAATTTGAACTACCAGAGACAGTAAAGTTGGTATCAGCATAAGAGGAGGGAAAACTGTTCAGACAATTCCAAAACTTCATCAGAACAGCTTCTTAGGTGACTTTTCCTAAACCAAGACATTGCCAGTCCATAAGGCAGAAAAATGCAACAGAGATAAACCGCAAAACTTTGAGAGGGTCTTTGTCAGGAGAGGCAGTTTTAAGAAAAGTAAAGTTTCACAAAGCAAACATCACTTTTGTCAGTGGTGTATTTTTGAGGAGAAAAGTCTGAAATATCTCTAGAGCAAATGGGGAAGAGTTTACAAAATGAGTTATAAGTAATACTTCAATCAAGATGAAGGATTTTATCCTCCCTTCTTTTGGAAATTTTCAAAATACTTAAATCTCAAAATCTTTCATATAATACTGGATTCTCCACACAGCAACAGACATTAAGTAAACCATCATTTTAATGATTTTATTTATTGAAAGTTTACTGCCTGTTTTGCAGGAACTTGTAAAACCCAGATTATACCTGGCTACAGAAAAGTCAATTGACAATCAGGCAAATAAGAATTTCTCTGAGGAAAGCAGAGAGGCTAACATGACTTATAAAATACATAGGATTATATTTGGCCCATCTTCTAGGGACACTGAAAAATAGAGAAATAAAGTAAACCTCTGAAAAAGCAATAGTGGAAAATCACTTTCGTTACTGTTGTACAAGTCTTGCCTAAAATGCTCAAAACACAATCAGTTTCTAAGTTCAGGCACCATCACACAAGTGCCCTCAGAGATCTGTAATCAGTTTACAAGTGATTCTCATCAAACCTAGAAAAATACATTATTCCCATATGCATACTATTCAGCAACCAAAAATCTTCACAAGTTATCAGATCAAATTTTCAAAGCAGCTTCTTCCAATGACAACTGCTTTTTAACTTGAAATTTAGCTTCCAATACAAATCTGGGCACTCTTTTCCATCATTGCACTCACATGGAAAATACAAATAGTCCAGAGGCTTGAATTTTCATTTTCTGCAATTTCTTCTGATGGGATGAAACTCTGTGGATACAAATTACAGGGAGAAAATGGGTAGACTAGATCTCTCCATAATGTTCTCTGCAGGCTAGGGAAAGAAGCCACTGCCTTAAACCATAGGAAGATTTTCTTAAGGAAGGGCAACTGGAATACTAAAAGAACTGCTTTCACTAAGGCTAGCCTTATCAATTCCTCAGAGCACAGGGGAAATCCTGTTAGTTGGCTTACACCTTCTTGTAGCTTCAAAAGGTATCCTTTGAAGCTGAAGAAAAACTTTTGAAGCGACCAATTATGCAAAAAGGTTTTTAAAGAACAGGTTATTATGGAATACTGCATTCTTCCAGGTATTCTGTAAATCGGGAAATAACAAAAGATGCACAGGGATCTGAGGAACAAGCCAGTAACGTTAAGACTCTTCCCACTTTTGCTTCAATAGTTTTTTGCTAAGCAGGAGCGCTCAGCTGGACAGCTTCCCTCTGAACCGGCTGGCACTCCACAGCACAGTTTCAAGCTTTAAACTCTCTCATTAAGCCCATACAGACTTTAATACCCCCTGGATTTCAAGGCCTTTCTGCTACTTTTTGCAAGATCTACTTTATATGCAGTCCCAGAATTTCAAATTATGCTCATCATCCCTGCAAGAGACAAAGAATAATTATGAGAAGTGGTCAGGCTTTCAGGTTGACTTGGTGATAACCAAGCATATCTGTAAAAAAAAAATCTTTCCCCTTCATTTAGCTACTAAGAGCTAGCAAACCCAAAATATATCAAAATCTGTAGTCATTTAATATAAAACTAAACAAAAAAAATAGAGAGCCATCAAACCAAGAAGTGAGGCTTATGAGGTGTTAAATTTTTCAGTTTCATAGGGTACAAAACTAAGTCCAAAATTTTGATGCAGCTTTATCCAAATCAAAGACTTCACTTGACATGATACAGCTAGATTACAGGGGGAGTTTAGTAAAAAGAATATTTCAAGTAAGTAACTCAAAAAACCTTTAGAAAACTCCATCAACATCTAAATAAGTAAGTGTGAAGACAGGGTATATGATGTCTTCTCATAAACATATTAACGTACGGTAATATTTCTATTTTGAAAGTGACGTTAATTTTCATTTTGAGAGAGAAAAATATTTGAAAGCATTGACAACGGAAATCATTTCAGAAACAAATGTAAAAACATCTCATACATGATATTCCTCTCACCTCCAGTACTGACATTTATTTCTACTCACTGTTGGCCACAACCCAGATGTCTAAAGTGAGATATTTACGGCTCCTCATCTATGACTCTCACTCCGCCATTTGAGTCTCACTCCCTCCACTCTCACAGGCCCATAGCCTTGTGCATACAGCATTCCTCTCCTCCCCCACGCCCAAAGTGAAGCTCAGCTACAGAATCTTCTCAAGAGTATTTCACCACCTCTACATGCTTTAGTGTCAAGAGACTCGTGTCACAGAAGTCAGAACCATCAAGGTGACTGACGGCAGGAGAAGGCTCGAGCAAGCCATCTGACAGGAAATCCTCGAGATGTGTCTGACACACCTCAGCCCTGGTAGCCTCAGAAGCTGCAGCGCTGTCTGTCAAGATAGCAAAAAAAGAATAAAAATCCTGGTGTTTTACCAAGTTTGACAAGTCTAAGGTGCAACAACAAATATCCATCACTGCACCTCAACTGTCTTTCATAAACAGAGAGCCAGGAAGTGAACACATGAAGCCCTTTTGGAATCACGGTTTTCTTGCAGCCTTTATAAAGTGGAAAAAACTTCAAAGCTCCCCCAGTCTGGCAGTTCAGTTTTCTTACTGACTTTTAAAAAAAACCCAAATACTCAAGACTTATGGGTAATACACTACACTGCAGAACATGGCAGTTGTCAAGAACGTGTGGGCAGATTTCAAGAACACTCAATGATTAGTTTTCTAAACAATATTTTTAAATATTTGTATCATTCCTATGTCTGCCTGGGGTAGATGCAGATGGAGCAAAGCTAGCATCTGGGTAAGTTAGGCACAAGGTAAGCATGCTAACACAAGTATATTTTTTTAAAAAATTACTGTAATTTTCAGCTCGAAGTACCTGCATGGGCAATATGTGGGCATCCTAGAAGCAAAAGCATATTCACCCAGATCCTGACCCCAGCTACTACAGGGAATCCCAAAACATGCATCAGTCTTTCCAACCAGTCGCACACCCATGAAATAATCCCTCCTAAGAACACACCATAGAAACAAGGAACTTCTCTAAACTCGTGTGTGGCTTAGAATCCTGATTCATAATTCCTGGGATCCCAAAGACATCTCACAAGCACAGCTAATCGTCCATAGGCAGCATTGCAGCACAAGACCATCTACCTACAAGCACCAGCAATGGTGGACTATTCCTTCTGCCCTTTCCTCCACCCCCGTGACCCAACAGACATGGAATTAGCCCGAATAGCCCTAAAAACACAGCCCGCTTGTATAAGCAGTGACTTGTGCTCAGTGCTTCAGAGAAATGAGGGAAATTCAGATATATTTTATACATGAACTGTTTTATTATGTCATCTACTTCAGTCGGCGACGCAAGCAGCAGCGACAGCGACAGTCGAGGTCAGCCCGGGGGCTGCGAGTCGGGCCCGGCGGCACAGGGAGGGCACGGGGGGGTCCCGGGGCAGCGCAACCCGGCAGCGAGCGGCACCCGGCAAGAGCCCGGGCGCTCGCGCAGCCAGTCAGTGGCGGCGGGGGCGGGGCCACAGCAACCGCGGGAAATTGAAACGGCCCCGAGGGGCGCGGGCGAACAGGGGCGCGGCGGAGCCCGGCAGCCAGCTAGTTAGCTCGCGTGGCAATTAGTGCAGCGGTTAGCTAGCTAGTTAGCGCGGCAGGTAGCGAGCACGACAGCTAGCTAGCTAGCCAGTCAGTGCAGCAGTTAGCTAGCACGGCAGTTAGTCAGCTAGCACGGCAGTTAGTTAGTTACCATGGCAGTGCGGCAGTTAGTTAGTCAGCTAGTTAGCCAGGTAGTTAGCTTGGCAGGTAGTGCGGCAGGTAGTTAGCTAGCATGGCAGTTAGCTAGTCAGCTAGTGCAGCAGGTAGTCAGCTAGTTAGCATGGCAGTTAGTCAGCTAGTTGGCACAGCAGTTAGTTAGCTAGCTAGCATGGACAGGGCGTAGCAACCCTGGAACCAGAGAGGTGACTTCCAGTGGAAGTTGCCACCCGCTAGGAAACAGCCTAACTATGGTATCCATGGGGAGCAGCGTCCTGTCCCCTGCACTCACCAGGGTGGAGGTGGCTGCCCAAACGGAGCCGCCGTGGAAACAACAGCATGAACACCTACATGAGGTGTGAGCAGGTGGGCAACCTGCTCAGGCTGGTGGCAGAGCTCCGAGAGGAGCTTTCAAGGTTAAGGAGCATTAGGAAGCCTGAGACAGAGACAGACCAGCAGTGCCATGCTCTGTTCTCCGAGGGGCAGAACACACAACAGCCAGAAAAAAAAAAAACAAAATCAAAGGGTCCCTGTACCCTCCCCCCACCAACCAGGTAGCAACAACTTAAATGTAAATAGTAAATGGAGACAAGTCGTTGCTCAGGGCCATAGGCGAGTCCCCACCTTGCTCACCTCATCTCCCCAAGTGCCTCTGCATAACAGCTTTGAGGCTCTTGGTGGGGAATCCCAGTTAGGGATGATGGGGATGATGGCCCACCTGCATCAAAGGCATCACCACAGGCAGTAAAGTCTACTCCCTGTAGTACAACTACCTTGACTAGAAGAAAAAAAGGGTGGTAGCGGCAGCTGACTCCCTTCTGAAAGGAACAAAGGGTACAATATGTTGGAAGGACCCTCCTCAGAAAAGTCTGTTGTCTCCGTGGGGCTCAGATTAAAGATAGTACTAGGAAACCTCCTAGCCTAGTGCGGCCTTCAGCCCATTATCCGCTACTGCTTCTTCATGCAGGTGGCAATGAAGTTGCAATGTGTAGACCTAGGGAAATCAAAAGGGACTTTAGGGCCTTGGGACGGTTGGTTAAGGGAGCTGGGGCACTGGATATTTTTTCTTCAATCCTTTCAGTTGCAGGCAGTGACACTGGAAGAAACAAATGCATCCAGTCCATTAACATGTGGCTCCGTGGCTGGTGTCACCACCACAACTTTAGGGTTTTTGATAATGGGATGGCTTACATGGCACCAGGCTCACTGGCATCGGATGGCACTCACCTTTCTTAAAGGGGGAAGAGGGTGTTTGCACGGGAGCTTGTGGGGTTCATTGACAGGGCTTTAAACTGGATTTGAAGGGGGAGAGGGACAATATCAGGCTTCCCTGTGAAAAGCTGGGGGAGGACATGCCTAGGTTGGAGGGATGGGGTGAGAGCAAGGGCCTCAAAGGAATTCCAGCCACTGAGTCAGCTTTATAGGGGGCCTGACTGAAATGCCTCTGTTTAAACACACGCAGCATGGGGAATAAACAGGAGTTAGAGACGTGTGTGTGTCTGCAGGGCTACGATCTTATTGGTATCACAGAGATCTGGTAGGATGACTCCTATGACTGGAGTATTGGAATGGGAGGATACAGGCTCTTTAGGAAGGACAGGTATGAGAGACAAGGAGGAGGTGTTGCTCTCTATATCAGTGACCAGCTGGAGTGCACAAAGCTGCATGTGGGGATGGATGAGGAGCTGACTGGGAGCTTATGGGTCAAGACTAAAAGGAGGACAGGGGACATCATAGTGAGGGTCTGCTACAGGCCACCCAATCAGGAGAACCAAGCAGATGAGGCTCTTTATAGACAGGTAGGAGCAGCCCCATGTTTGCAATCCCTGGTCCTCACGGAGGACTTCAACCACCCCAGTATCTGTTGGAGGGAGAACACAACAAGGCACAAGCAATCCAGGAGGTTCCTGGAATGTGTTGATGACATCTTCCTTCTGCAAGTGATAGGGGAGCCAATGAGGAGAGGTGCTGTGCTGGACCTTGTTCTCACCAACAAGGAGTAGCTGGTGGGGAATATGAAGCTCGAGGGCAGCCTTGGCTGCAGCGACCATGAGATGGTGGAGTTTAAGATCATTAGGGCAGTGAGGAGGGAGCACAGCAAGCTCACTACCCTGGACTTCAGGAGAGCTGGCTTTGGCTTCTTCAGGGACCTCCTTGGTAGAGTACCATGGGATAAAGCACTGGGGGGAAATGGGGCCCAAGAGAGCTGGTTATTATTCAAGAGTCACCTCCTTCAAGCTCAGCAGCGCTGCATCCCAAAGAGGAAATCAGGCAAAAACGCCAGGAGGCCTGCATGTATGAACAAGGAGGTCCTGGTCAACCTCAGACACAAAAAGGAAACCTACAGAGGGTGGAAGCAAGGACAGGGAACCTGGGAGGAATATAGAGAAATTGTCTGAGCAGCCAGAGATCAGGTTGGGAAAGCTAAAGCCCTGATAGAATTAAATCTGGCCGAGGATATGAAGGGCAACAAGAAGAGCTTCTACCAGTGATCAGAGGAAGACTAGGGAAAATGAGAGCCCCCTCTGGAAGGAAACTGGAGATTTGGTCACCCAGGATATGGAGAAAGCTGAGATACTCAACTTTTTTGCCTCAGTAGTCTCCGGCAAGAGGTCAATCCACAACACCCAAGTCATAGAAGGCAAAGGTGTGGACTGGGAGAATGAAGAACCATCCATAGTAGAGGAAGATCAGATTTTAGACCTTCTAAGGAACCTGAATGTGCACAAGTCCATGGGACCTGGCAAGACACAAACTCAAGTCCTGATGGTAGTGGCAGATGAAGTTGCTAAGCCACTATCCATCATATTTGAGAAGTCATGGTGGTCTGGTGAAGTTCTCACTGACTGGAAGAGTGGAAAGCGGCAATCAGTGATGAGTGGCATTCCTCAGGGGTCAGTACTGGGACCAGTTATCTTTAACATCTTTGTCAGCAACATGGATGGTGGGATTGGGTGAACGCTCAGCAAGTTTGCTGACAACACCAAGCTGTGTGGTGCAGTCGACATGCTGGAGGGACAGGATGCCATCCAGAGGGACCTTGACAGGCTTGAGAGGTGGGCCCATGCAAACTGCATGAAGTACAATGAGGCCAAGTGCAAGGTCCTGCACATGAGTCAGGGCAATCCCATGTACAAATACAGGCTGGGCAGAGAATAGATTCAGCACAGCCCTGAGGAGAAGGACTTGGGGGTATTGATTGATGAGAAGCTCAACATGAGCCAGCAGTGTGCACTTGTAGCTCAAAAAGCCAATGGTATCCTGGGCTGTATCAAAAGAAGTGTGACCAGCAGGTCAAGGGAGACGATTCTCCCCCTCTACTCTGCTCTCATGAGACCCCACCTGGAGTAGTATGTCCAGTTCTGGAGTCCCCAACATAAGAAGGACGTGGAGCTGTTGGAGAGAGTCCAGAGGAGGGCCACGAAGATGATCAGAGGGCTGGAGCACCTCTGCTATGAAGAGAAGCTGAGAGAGTTGGGGTTGTTCAACCTGGAGAAGAGAAGGCTCCTGGGAGACCTCATAGCAGCCTTCCAGTACCTGAAGGGGGCCTACAGGAAAGCTGGAGAGGGACTTTTTACAAGGGCATGGAGTGACAGGACAAGGGGGAATGGTTTCAAGCTGAAAGAGGGTAGATTTAGGCTGGATATGAGGAAGAAGTTCTTTCCTGTGAGGGTGGTGAGACACTAGCACAGGTTGCCCAGGGAGGTTGTGGCTGCCCCCTCCCTGGCAGTGTTCAAGGTCAGGTTTGATGGGGCTTTGAGCAACCTGGTGCAGTAGGAGGTGTCCTTGCCCATGGCAGGGGGGTTGGGACTGGATGATCTTTAAGGTCCTTTCCAATCCAAACCATTCTATGATTCTATTATTTGCCCTGTGAATATTCTTGTTTTCTATGTTTCCTCCCATCATTCTGCAGTTCTTACTTGCACTGCCTTAGTTTTACTAATTAATTGGACCAATTCATGTAACAATAATTCCTGAGGAATTAACTTTTGCAGTTTAATTGCTGACAGTGTTAGAAAAGCACTTTCTAAATCCATTTTAAAAGCAGTGATTTATAACATGAATGCAAACAGGGAGCAAAACAAAAGCAATTGCAGAGCTAAGAGCTTTTGATGAATGTTAAATGCCATTAAAATGCTGTTCATAGTCTGTATGACACAGTAAATTTTATTATTCTTTCTGTGAATGCAATTGCTTCCTCTGAATATGCTGACAGAGAGGTACAAGTCCACAGATTGTTGGTGCTTGCAGAACTGTTTATCATTTCTTTAAAGTTAGTGGTGTATGAAAAAACAGAAAGCTAGCGTGCTTTACAAATCAAGATCATAAAAATGAACTTGGCTGAGGTTGTCTCTTTGAGGATTTTGAATCATGCCCCAGATAAGCCAGAAAATGATGACGAACATGTTTGGGACACAAACACTGAAGTATAAAATACATTAACGACAGCACAGTCAAGACTCACTTGACACAAGAATAGAGCTGTTTTACAAAGTGAGAGTGAGGAGCTCATCAGAAGAAACTAACTGTACTATTTAAGAACAAGATAAAACTATTCCTCCTAGAACTTTCTTTTTATTATTTGATGATGAATTAATAAAACCTTATTCAATCTGTATTTGTCACCACTAAAGGAGCATTTCCAAGATCTACCAAGCCTGCAGAACTCATGATTTTGCTTCCATCTGTCCTGTTATTCCAACAGATAATACATCATCCTGATTGTTCTATGAAAGTCACATTGTGCATTACAGCCTTAGCCATAGCAGCAGCAAAACACTATGTCACTGCCTAAAGAAAAGTTCAGTTAAAAAAAATAATTAAACAAAACACCACATTTGGTACCAAGTAGCATTTAGATAACAAAATGTACCCTGGTTATAACCTCAATGGGTTGGTTAAGGTTCTCCTCTCAAAGAAGAGAAAAAATTGGACTTGCTTTGATGAAGGTGCTATTCCATGTAATATGAAAGAACACGATACTAAAGAAAGCAAAATGAGAAGATCCTGCAGCACTGCAGACTAGATGCAGACACAAATATACTTCATGAAGAAAGATCACCTTGACCACCTGCAAGGATAGAAGACCAAGAACCTGAGCAAAAATGCATATTTTTCACTCTCAGAATTGCAGGGCTCAGCATTTGTTTGAATAAGGATTAGAGAGTGAAAAATATGCCATAATTAAACCAGACCTTGCTTCAACCTGAATTAACAGATTAGCATTATTAGAACAATAGCTCATTCAGAAATTTCATTAGGGAAGCAGCAGCCACATGTAGCAATTATCTACAAAAGAGAACCCAGTGCTTTGAGCATCTTTTGACAGAGACAATGTTCTCAAATATGAGAGAGAAAAGGAGGACTAATCAAGAGTCTGAGGAAAAAAAAAATACACAGAGCAACCCTGAAGCACTCCTATAAATGGACGACACTCACCTTCTCAGTTCTTCCGTCTCCTGCCTAGTCTTTTTTTTTCTTTCTTCGAGTACGTTGAAGAACACTTAACCTTCATTAGAGATTAACTTCTTGTCAAAGTTACAGAAACTTTTTACATCAAAGGACAGACTCTGCAGCTTCTGAAGCTTCTCATCCCCTTTAGGTTTGAATCTCAAAAGCATTGGCCAACAGCACGATAAGTACAATATGCCAAATGCAGTAACACAGTGCGTCAAAACAAACATACTTGAACAATAGTCACTAGTGAAGTCAAGTAGGAGATGGAGTTGGTCCTTTTAATAAGTCTCTACAAATATAAAATATGCTTTTCTGTAAGTTTTCCAAGACACTTTTAAAGAGTCCTATTACATGCAATAATTGTGAAGTATGTCAAGCTAAGACTGGATTTTATGGGGTATGTAACACGAAAGAATTTGGACACTTCAAAGGCAATAGCTAAATCAGGCAATCTTCCCAGATTCCATGTGTATTCAGAGTGACAGAAGCACCTTCAGGCTGCTTTAGGAATTCCATATCATCTCTGGAGCCACGTCATGACTGCAGGGAGACACCCATCATAAGACTGATTGATGTGAGGATCTTGCTTACCCACACCCTGCTCTGGTAACTCATGTAGACTTCTGTTCTCAGAAGTGACATAGTTTTCTTCTTACTACAGATATAATTTTAACATGAACTGAAGAAACTTGGCTCTTAAGAACAAAACCTAATGAAACAGAAGCACAATTCTATCACATTTGCTGAATGTAAAATTTGGCTTGCAGTAGGATACAGAGGAATAGTCTGCATTATTTTTTATGTTTATAGAAGCAAGACCCAGAAATTAAAATTTAATAGACAAATGCCTAAGTCAAGATAAACGTACTCTCCTGACAAGAGGCTGAATTCTAATCAGGAATTAACAACAACATGAAAGTATCTTCAGTCATTTGAAGACGACTAGATGCAAAACCAGCAAATTATTCCACGTTGAATGGAATAAACAAACTGCAAAATACACAAACACACAACACATGTCTACTACCAGTTGTCACCACAGCTGAGAAACATCTTTTCTCCAGGCAATGACAAGAATGAAGCAACAATTTCACTTTTCCACAATCTCATCCTCCCTTTAGTATCATTCCTTATTCCATGCCACGCTTGTGTCAGACTAAAACACGTGACCTTGCTAGGAACAGAAGAACATACAAGGCCAGGGGAGAAAAAAGATTTTGCCCACACTAAATGAAAATGGGTATTAAAGGCTGAGCCTAGGGAATAACACATGTTGCAAATAATAGTGAGTACTCAGTTCCTGGTAGATTTACACAATAGAGTTCACATGTCAGCAACTGTTTGCCTATGATATAAATTCAAATTGACAAGACTGAGGTATTATGAAACAACATTTATCTCAAGATTGTCAGGAGAAGTAATTTCATTTCTTATGATTCATTTCATGTATACATTAGTGTATTAACTGGATACTTTACTGATCTCTGCTTCATCCAATTTCAGTTTCTATAGCATGGACAAAGTGATCTGAAAAATATCACTTCTGGCTTTTCTTTTTGTCTTTTTTTTTTTTTTTTAAAGCACAGAAGTGTCTGACACATGTCTAAGGAAAACATTTCATTGTATTAGACAGAGGAGCATATTCTGGAACAAGTAACTGCTTTTGAGGAATACGTTACTGTGAAAGTCAGTTTTCTAGAGTTTGTACTAGCATATCTAGAAAACTGTGTTTTCTGTGTTTTACCATGCTTTCCTCTGCTTGATTGGAAAAACGCAAAGGTGGAAGCAATGATGACGGCCCTGGTACACTTAAAAAAAAAGGAGAAAAAAAAAGGCTGTCAGTCAGAATAAGACTGCTACATATCTGGGTGAAACCACCTTTCAAGCAGAGAGGGCTGATTCAAACATACACAAGCCACAGCTTGTCACTGTGCAGAACCGTAAGTTTTTCACTCTAAGACAGTATCATTTGACAGTTTCTATGAATATTATGAATACCATGGATGTCCCAGTACTTTCATCTTACAATTTCTGAATCAAAAAACAAACAAAAGGGTGGGGAAAAATGTAACAAAACGAGCACCAGCAGAAAGCACACAGATGTAACAACAATGTTCTCCTAACTCTGAGGTGGTCAACAAGCATGAAAGCGAATAGGTGGGCCTAGGCTGCTGTCTCATTTTCTTTGGATAGGCAGCAGGATTTATAACTGAGAATCTTTCTTCACTTAAGCTCTCTCCCATTTTGGGAATGCATCAGGTTCTAAAACCCTGCATAAAGACACTATAAATAGGTTTTACAATGCAATTACCTCAAAAGAGAGGGAGAGGAGCAAGTGACAGCATTTTACTCATTTTGCAGCAGTTCTGACTAGGGGCCAACAAGATCAGGGTCCCACTGAAAAGATAATGCATAAAGGAAAAATAAGAGTTACTTTCCCAAAAGATTATAGTGAAGACAGACAAAGACCCAGAAAATTACTCAAGTGATCTGCAAGCAAAGGGCAATGAACATCGCATCTCTTCCACCAGCTCTCCCTAGACACAGAGCCAGCACTCTCATAGCAGTTGTAGCTTCCCACAGGAAAAAGAGGTGCCTCTGATCTTTGGTCAGTGGATGTTCACGTCCTAGATTCAAACTGTTCTGCACTGCTGAGATCTTCCTGATCTTTGTGACTACTGCACACCTGAGATGGTTTGCTGCATACAGGGTGTTCTGCAAACACAAAGGTACTGCCAAAGTCAGCATTTTTCCTGTGGAAAGCAGCTCTTGGCAATAACAATTTGCTCAATTTGCTTCTGATGTTTAAAATGGCTGATGTCACAATTTATCCATTTTCTGGTCTTACGCGATTTTCTCACAGGCAGCTATTCCAATTCGTCATGTTAAAATCTCCACCTTTGCATCGTAATGCTATTTTGACAGTACCACTTTTTAATTCTGTTGTCTCCAACTAGCAATTAAGTATTATTGGCCAAAATTTAACCCATCAACTGAAATGCAGATAGCCAAGCTGTTCAGGTGGGACTCTTAATTTCGTGTTTCAGAAACTGCCTGCAATGAAGCAATTACAGTCAAATAAAATATGCCAATATGATTTTATCTGAAATTTTTATTCGCCGAGTTCCCTGCCTGGAAACGAAGTGCATACATGCCATCTCGTGGCCAATGAGAGCTGCTGCCTGCCACAAACCAGGCTTTTCAAAGGCGACCTTGCACCACCACCATGGAGGTTTTAACCCTTCCAGTAGTTTTACTCCCAGCCAGGTCCTCTGTAGACAGTATCGTACTTAACAGATGTTAAATTATCGCTTCAAATAGGGCACTCAAAAAAATCTTTAATAAACATGCCTTAAAACTATAAAAATTACAGTACTTCAGGCTACATCAGAACTTCTTAAGGTTATTTACACTTTAAAATTGTTACAGCTGTAAAAACAGCATCTCAGTTGAAATTTGGTGTTTACTGCCTCAAGTTTTTGCTCTCCTCCTGGTCCTCTTAATAGGAATACTGCTTTGGCATTTCTAAAGTCCTTAGGGGAGAAAGAAATAGCACAGGAACATTATTTGCCTAATCTTGTTCTCTGAAGTCAAATTGCTTTAGGGTTTTTCGTTTTGTTTGTTTTTTTAGTACATAACTGGACCTAGCTTAGCCTCAGTGGGTAGAGATTTTGGAGAGAGGTGGAGTACATTTTAACACAACAGGAGATATTTCTCATTAGGAACAACCATGTGTGGGCCTTACTAATGCTTAATGAATTATCTAAGACTCGCACCAAATAGCCATTGTTCTAAGTGTGCACGTAATACACAAAGACAGCAAGGAAGTAACTATTCTTACACAGCTGGAAAACAAAGCCCTTTGTTTGTGTTTGCTAATGAATATAAACAATGAAGCAGAGATCTGCCACATGAATCCAGCAGGGATAAGCATCCAAACATTTGTACACTTTCTAATTTCTTTTATTTTTTAAATTTGCTTCAATAGGATAACACCATAATCGGCTGAGACCAGACAAAGCCCACAGAAACCAATGGAAATCTTTCTTTTGACTTCTCTGGTCTGTGCCACGAACTGCAACACTGATGGCCTGGAAAGGAAAAAAAAAGAACAAACCAAACCAAGATTACATAAAACGCAGCTCAGATTCAACTGGTGCTTTCACAGCAACCTCCCCTGTATTTTGCAAAGCACGTCTGATTCCACATGTCCTTGCAGAGGTTTTTCAGATCACTTTATATCTAGACCCCTCTCTTCCCTTTTGCACCCAGGAGCAAGGACGATGGCAACCCGAAAGTCCAAAGCCTTGACTAGAAAATGAGAGTGCCTCTGGACCTTTCTAAGCAGTAGCAGCTACAGCTGTGTGTGTCGCACAAGCATGTGACACCCAGAGGAGGGGACATGTCACACCACCACTGATCCTGCTTTTCCTGGCGCTGATCCTGTTCATCTGGGAAAAAAATTTACTTTCAGATGTGCCACTTCAAATCTTGACCTAAATACTGCTTCCTTGTGTCAGCAGGAGCCTTGCTGAGACACGATGAAGCAGTACAGAGCGTAACTTGGTTGGGAAACGCAGTCGTTGCTGCCGTGTGTCAGGAAGGCCGCTCGGTGACCCGGCCTGGCTCCAGGCCCCGGGGCAGGGGAGCTCAGAGCACCAGGACAGCGATGGCCCCGGCTGCTCCGCTACCGCCGCCCTAGCGAGGCCTCCGAGACAACGCCGGGGGACGCTCTGCCGCTCCTCAGCCGTTTATGAGCCAGTGACTTTATTGAGGCTGCTGGACTGACCAAACACGCCGGCGCCACCAGCCCACCCCCCAGACCTTAGGAAAGCCGCAGGGGGGTTCCCGTTCCCCTCAGTTTCCTCCCTCACCGACCCCCTCCCCGCCCGCCGCGGTGCCCCTGCCCGCCGCCGCCCCTCTCCCGCTCCCATCCAGCTCCAGCCCCTGTTCCAGGGCACTACACAGACGCAACCGATGGGGGAGCAGTGCCTTTCGCCACCTTTGCACGAATCCACACAGGACCGGCGCCCGAACGCGCTCGGCGAGACGCAGCTCCGCCGCCTTCTCGGCCGCGCCGCCCGCAGCCACCGGACCGGCTGCAGGCC